>JAODAL010005859.1:0-139275 GCA_025379985.1 Phyllomedusa bahiana
GTTTTGAAATCCAGATCATGAAAGTCCAGCATTTCGGCATACGCCTTATTCTAGCAGTATCTGGAAAGAATAGCGAGAAAACTTGAGGAAAGAGCCCAGCGACAGGATCAGCAACTTGCTTACATACAGTACGGACATTTAAGGCGACATGTCCGAAAATTGGCGGCGCCGCAGCAGTTTTTAGTGTAAAGTGCGCCAGAAAGTCCGACCCTCTCAAAAATCTGGCGTCAGGTAAACTTAATGCTCCTAAAAAGGCGCATTGCGCCTAAATAAGCGCATTGCGCAAATCACGGCGCACAGCGTATCATTGGTAGTGTATGTAATATGCCACTTGAGACACATTGCGCAACGGAGGCGCATAACGTATCATTACTAGTATATCTAATGCGCCCCGATAGGCGCATTGCGTTATGGATGCGCACAGCGTATCATTTTTAGGCGCATTACCATATGTCGTGCCCAGCGTATAATGCGCCTAAATAAGCACATTGCGCAAATTGCGGCGCATAGCGTATCATTGGTAGTGTATGTAATACGCCACTTGAGGCACATTGCGCAACGGAGGCGCATAACGTATCATTACTAGTATATGTAATGCGCCCCGATAGGCGCATTGCATTATGGAGGCGCACAGCGTATCATTTTTAGGCGCATTACCATATGTCGTGCCCAGCATATAATGCGCCTAGTTTTGGTGTACGACAGTTCATTTACATTGAGAATATGGCGTCAAAAGTGGTTTTGGTGTAAAGTAGACCAAAAAACTGGCGTTGGCGTGTTGGGACATGTTGCCCTAAGTCCTCCTACTGGAGCCACATATACTTCGGAGTACACTACCCCAACAAAGGGCTGGGTGTGACTGTGGGGCCCAGAGATTGCTCGGAGCATCTCGTGATCCATGAACGTGATGTCATCTGTGTGGAACGTGGTAGGGAGGTTATTAAAAGTCTTAAAACACCTCTTTAAAGCTACCCCTGCTACGGGGTTAAAGATCCTTAGGAACCCCCTGATGCTCCATGCATCACTCAGCTGTACTCGGAATTCCCATTGATATTACTAGGAGAATTCCAACTGCCTCTCCATTCCAAAACGAAGACATTTTGGGGCTCGTTCTCAAGATAGATGTGGTTCCCACACATTGATGGCATATCCTATTGTTGTGGTGTGTAGTGATGTTTGATTTTGTCCGTAGACAATTTTTAGAGATATGAGATAAAATCTTAATTTTGTATTTTATACAGGACACTTTAAATAAAAACTCCCTGGCAAAAAAGTACAGCTGGCAAGACAGAGTGTCCCGCTCTTCCTCCCCACTGAAGACAGGTAAGTGCTGCATTCGTGGAATGTTTCTGGTATTAGGGTAGGTCACGCAATGGATTTTAACATGGAATTTGACATGGACTCCACATTAAAATCCTTGCAGAAACTGACTCCTGAGTATTTGAATAGACAGTTGTTGTTCACATTGTGAACCATAGCGCGGATTTTCCATGGAAAAAAAGAATGGGCATGTCTGTTCTTCGAAGAGGGTCCTCCTCGGATTTGCTGTGGGTATGAATGACGCACATTTGCCCCCGGTATATGAAGGTGAACCACGTCCAAATCAGAGGCAAAAACCCCCTTTGCAAAGATAAAATCCTCTGTAGAACTCTAAAGCATTGCCATGGATTTTTGCAGAGAACTACATGTCGATAGGAAAAACCTGACGTGTGAACATACCCTTACGGACCAGGGAAAAACCACATGTTGTGAGGCTATCAGTGCCCCAACCCTTACCAGCTATAGACCATATATACACAAACTCTCATTGTAGTCCTGGTTCACATTTGTGTCGGAGGTTGCAGAGGTGGAACTGGACCCATTTTACAACAGACCCCAACAGCGCTCAGTGGACTCCTTCGACAATAGTGGGGTCCATTGGGTCTCCACCATGGTATCCGTCGTCGTCACGGAAAATGAGCACAGCTTGCTGTCCTATGTTTTCCATCATTCTCGACGGAATTTGATGTGGATGAGGCCAAATAATACAAAATACTATTTTGTGACATGAGCGGATACTATGTAACACAGGTAATGACTTTATTAAGCAGAATGCAATATTACATGGAAGAGTCCTGGAGAATTTTTGACATCAACACAAGATGAAAATTCAACAGATTTTACCGTCAGGATTTGCAGATGGAAAATCCACATAATTTCTGCAGGGAAATCTGTAATTAGTTCTGGTTCTGATTTATTTCGAGATGTGCTTTTTAATTGTGCCGTTGCAAAGCCATTATCCTGCGACCAATACATTTTTTGTTCTTCCGTCTATGGACCTGAGTGTGGGCTCTTTTTTTGCCGGCTAAAGTATAGTTTTTATTGGTACCACTTTGGCATACATGTGACTTTTTAAATCACTTTTAATTCCAATTTTCTTGGGACGTGAAATAGCCCAAAAAAATGCAATTTTGCTATTGGGAATGAAGTTTCTTATACGGTGTTCAGCGTACAGCTTAAATTATGTTATATTTAAGTAGAACAGACTTTTACGGAAGCGGCAATACTAATTATGTGTAACTTTTTTGGTTTTTTTATTTGTAAAATAGCAAAAGGGGTTGTTTTTGAACTTTTAATATTTTTTTATTTATTTTTAAAAGTTTTTTTTTTTTTTTTTACACTGGTACTTGTTGGCCCCTTAGGGTACTTGAGCACTAGGGGAGCGATCACTTGTGCACCCTTCTGCACTATATGTATAATCTAGAAGGGTTACCAAGATGGCAATCCTATTACTTCCTGCTTGTGGAAGAAGTAATGGGAGAAGTAAGGGTGTGTTCACACTGCGTTTTGGGTCCGTGTGAACATACGCTTTTGGATGCGTGTTTGGGTCCGTCTAGACGGATCCAAACACGCATCTGACAATGAGCAGTTTGTCTTACATTGCGAGCAATGTAAAACACGTATGGCGTTCACATGAGATGTGCGTCTCATTGCGTCTTACGGATCCGTTCTAGGAATTGTCATGTCAATTCTTGATCCGTTTGACACAGCAGGAGCCCCATAATAAACTATAGGGGCGATCCTGCTGCATCCAACCACACAGATGCATGCTGGATCCGATCGACGCTACGTTTTTGGATGCGATTTACGGATCCAACGCGGACCCGAAATCGTATCCAAAAACTCCGTGTGAACAAACCCTAACATGGCAGCTACAGAAGCCTTTATTAGGTTATTGTCTTCCATTTAGATGTTCTGACCGCAATCGCCGCCGCAAGGGTGGAAAAGCAGCAGCACACTCCAATTACTGCTGGTAGCAGCCAGTGTCAGCTGTAATTAAGAACCGGCTCCCACCATGTATGGAGCATACTCAGCGAGTGAACTCACTCCATACATTCTTACGCCCCGCAATTACGCCATGTGGACGGGGGCGGGGCGGGAGCGGGGGGCCGGCACCTCGCCGGCCCATAGACATTCATTACAAGCGGCGCGTATACGCCGCTAGTAAATGACATGTCACTTATCTCCTCGCCCGGCGGATTCGCCGAGCAGGGAGAGGAGACGTAATCCATATTTCTCTATGAGAACTGTGGATTACCGTAATGACTGGGACGTATTCCAGCCATGATTTGTGCACTCCGGCACGTAATTACAGACTGAAATACGTCCCATTTTAAGCCGTGTGAACATAGCCTAAGGGGTTAAAATCTGCAACAATCATAATCTGTGGCACAATACATCCACACTGAAGGTTATAGAACACAGATTTTTTTCTGCATGGATTTAAGAAGTTGCAGTATGTAAAAAAAATTAATAACGTCACTTATTAATGTGGTTTCTGCAATGGTTATGTGCAGACACAGAATACAGTAGACGGTACATAGGTTAGTCCAAATCCATGGCAAAATGAAAATCCACGGCAGAAATCGCTTGAGGCCTGACTATCTTCTTACAGAATCTGACTCAGTAAAGAAGAACTGTTTTCTAATTTAATGACACAATTTAGTTTTGTTATTTCTTTGATGCTGATGCATTTTGTGTTCAATTTGATATGACATCTACTATTTGTGTCCCATATGGCTCTCTTTATTATTGATGGATGCCAAATAGAGATTCGGCCGCATGTTTTATCTCCGCACAAAAACACAAATAAAAACAATTACAGAACCCTTATGCCGAAAGAGAAATATTGTAACAAGAATGAATGTAGCGGTATGGAGGACTAAAGAACATTGGCCACTGTTTAACAAAAAAAACCGCTTCATTGGTTCCACCATAACAGAAACAGGATGGGTGAGTTATAATAAAACCAGACACAGTGTCCCCCATAATGCAATAACAGTATCAGTCACATTGAATGACCCCATTAGATTGTGAATCAGAGTAATGCCCCAGTATTAACTATAGTATGCACCCGACCCTTTGGGGGGAAATGTAGTCTTTCCCCAATAACAAAGCATCCACTTCACCCAAACAATGTCATCCCCCTTCATGCCCAAAACAATGTCTCCCATTCAGGCCCCAAAAAAATGTCATCCCCTTTTATGCCCAAAAAAATGTCAACCGCTTCAGTCCCCATAACAATGTCATCCACATTCAACCCCAATAAATGCATCCGCCATTCAGTGGCCCCCAATAACCATGTCATACACATTCACTGCCCCAATAACAATGTCATCCACATTCAGTGCCCCAATAACAATGTCATCCACATTCAGTGCCCCAATAACAATGTCATCCACATTCAGTGCCCCAATAAAAATGTCATCCGCATTCAGTGCCCCAATAAAAATGTCATCAACATTCATTGCCCCAATAACAAAGTCATACACAATCAGAGCCCCAATAACAATGTCATCCACATTCAATGCCCCAATAACAATGTCATCCACATTCAGTGCCCCAATAACAATGTCCTCCACATTCAATGACCAAAACAATGTCATCCACACTCTATGAAAATAACAATGTCATCCACATTCAGTGCGCCAATAAAAATGTCATCCACATTCAGTGTCCCAATACCAATGTCATCCACATTCAATGCCCCAATAACAATGTCATCAACATTCAATGCCCCAATAACAATGTCATCCACACTCAATGCCCCAATAACAATGTCATCAACATTGTGTCCCAATACCAATGTCATCCACATTCAGTGCTCCAATAACAATGTCATCCACATTGTGTCCCAATACCAATGTCATCCACATTCAGTGCCCCAATAACAATGTCATCCACATTCAGTGCCCCAATAACAATGTCATCCACATTCAGTGCCCCAAAACCAATGTCATCCACATTCAGTGCCCCAGTAACAGTGTCAGCCACATTTATTGCCTCAATAATCTGTTACCTGCAGTCATTGCCCCAATAACAATGTCATCCACATTCAGTGTCCCAATACCAATGTCATCCACATTCAGTGCCCCAATAACAATGTCATCCACACTCAATGCCCCAATAACAATGTCATCCACACTCAATGCCCCAGTAACAATGTCATCCACACTCAATGCCCCAATAACAATGTCATCCACATTCAGTGCCCCAGTAACAGTGCCACATTTATTGCCTCAATAACCTGTTACCTGCAGTCATTGCCCCAATAACAGGGTCAAACACAGTCAGCGCCCCAATGTTAGTCACACTCCGTGCCCCAAAAATAGGATCAGCCACATTAACAATAAGAGTAAGTGTCCAAATAACAGTGTCAGATATAGTCAGTGCCCCAGTAGCAGAGTTAGATAAAGTCAGCGCCCCAATGACAGTGGCAGATAAAGTCTGTGCCCCAAAAACAGTATCAACCACATTATCAATAACAGTCAATGCCTACATAACAGTGTCAGACACAGTCGGTGCCCCAATAGTAGAGTCAGCCACAGCCAGTGCCCCAATAACAGTGTCAGCCACTGTCAATGCCCCAATAAGAATGTCAGCCACAGTCAGAGCCCCAAAAATAGTGTCAGCCACTTTAACAGTAACAGTCAGTGCCCGAATAACAGTGTCAGACAAAGCCAGTGCATCAATAACAGTGTCAAACTGAGCAGGGCTGCCTTCTGTAAGCATCACACACACTTAAACAAAAATTGGGGGTAACTTCAGCTTTCCATCTTGTAAAGGAAGAGAATAAGCCACAGTGCCCCATTATGTAGACAGGCAGTATGCCCAAATAGGTTCCCAAGTAAGAGTATCAGCCACAGTCCAGTCAATGATCCCATTATATGTGAACCAGAGTAACCACAGTATGTACCCACAGCTCACTGTGAGCTGTAGTCAGGGCCCCAATATGAGTACCATTCACATTCAGTCCCTATAATACAAGGCTCAGTCTGCTCCAATGTCAGCCACAGTCAGGGCCCCAGTAAGAATGCCATCCACATTCAGCCCCTATAATACAAGGGTCAATCTGTTCCAATGTCAGCAAACCAGTAGTGATCCCTCCTGTCCAGGAACATGGTGAAGGCCTTTGGCTGGAGGTCTCATATTGCTTCTTGTTCTAGATTCCTGGAGACCTACAAATTTTCTCTCTTATTACAACAGAAAATATCCTTGTAATTTATGTATACCTGTTATCTTGTTATACAGGAGATACAACCCCATCCAATGAACATGTTTGTCTCAGCGATGAAGGGAACCCGCCAGCTGTGACACAGGACCGTGGGACCTCCACCGACACACCTTGCAGACGTCACAATACCACCCAGAGTGCCAACGATCCCTCTGGACGTTCCTCCACCAGGTCACGTTTGGACCTTCACAGAGACCGCATCCGCTACCAGACAGATGTAAGACTGGAGCCTACGGAAGAGATATTCCTGACACCTGTTCAGAGGTGCTCAGACCCTCCAGAACCGGAAAGACCCTTTGTATCACAGGCTGGGCCATGCCGCATGTCAGTCAGCTCAGATGCAGACATTAATGTCCGGCCCAACAATGGGGGCAGGCAACAGTTGTCAATCAGCGAGGAGGAAGAGGAAGGGGAAGATGGGGTGGGGTATCTTGGGTGTCCAGGAAGGGTTGGTGGTCCTCGTGGACTTCAGAGGTCGTCGGTCAGCTCGGACACCAGTGGCCTATCTTATGACTCTGTCAAATACACATTAGTGGTTGACGATAATGTGCAGCTACAGTTGGTCAGTCTGCGGCAATGTTATGCCGGGTACAGCGATGACAGCGACAGCGGCACCGTGTATGACAACTGCGTGTCCTCACCGTATGAGTCAGCCATTGGTGAGGAATATGAAGAGGAAGAGGAGGATCAGGTGGGGGCATCCGTGAGGGAGAGTACGAGCCCCGTAGGTCGATTTTTATCGGACCCCCTTTTCCCCAGAAAGGCGTTTCCCTCCTACTCCAAAAAGTTCCTCAACGTCTTCATGAATGGACGGTCACGCTGTACGGTGATTTACGGTGAGCAAATTCTTTTCAAAATTTACTTTTTAAATTTCCTATGTGTGTGGTCCGCAGGGTTTATTTTACATATCTGTGTATATGGGGTATGTATAAATGTATGGGCACTATGCAGTTTGGGCACTTACTCATAGGGGGCAATATTCAATACTGTCTAATCTTAGACAATGAAAATTTTGGGGATAGACGTCTTTCAAGGCGGCATATGTATCATTTGTTGAAAAAATCTGCCACAGGATAGAACTGTCTAGTCTTACTTTACACCATTTTTAAGTCGGTGCATTTTTTCGGCCACAGGGGTGCACGCAAGCACGCCCCTTGCAACAAGAACACCCTTTCCCCTTTTTGTAGACAAACACAAGGGTTAGAAACTTTTCTAAAACACATAGGGCCCCTAATGTTTTTTTTGGCGCCCGGGGGCCATTTTTTTTTTTTGCGCGTATTAGTATGAAAAAGTGCCTGAATTTTTGAATTTCTGCTGCGCTTTCTATACTAAGGAAAAATTCAGGCTCAGGTAAACCACTTTGAAAGTCTCTATGTTCCGCAGTTTGCGCCTGATTCGCCGTAATGAAGCTATAAATTTGGGGTAGCTTTTTAGGTTTTTGTGTGTGACGGCCCCTGCATGCCCCTCGTTCAGCGCATTGCAAAGTGCTGGGGTGTTGCAATTCTGGTGGTTAAAAATAGAGTGAACGGGGCGCGGCATTTTTTTGGGAAAAGACCCCAGACTTTGGCGCACCCCCGTACTACATGTTGCCCAAATAAATTGGGTAAAAAAGCATGTCGCCATTTTTGTGATGACTCCCTTTTGTACAGTGCCCCTATGAGCCTTCCCCACTTACATTATTTTTTCTTGAGAGCCGCATCTACCCTGAAAAAACCCCCACACAACAAACTATAAAATTTATGCAAAATCTAGCATTATTTCGGTTTTATATGATCACTAACATTTTACATGATGAGCTGTGCCCCTGTGACATTGAAGAATAAAACCCCCACAGTTTTTTGGTCTGTGTGTCTTAGATATTGCTACAGAGAACAACAAATAATCAAAAGGTACCAGCGAATAAAGATCTCTATCCACAGCCATAGATAAACATCGAAGAAAGGAGAATTGCAGCACTCCACAACACGTCAAGGTGAAAGAAAAACTACTCTATTCATCCTTGACAATGTATGTAATATTTCAGTCCACAGGACCCTTTTTTAAGCCTTTTTGAAAGATTCAAAGGGAGAAAAAGTTAATGCTTGAAAAGGTGAATGGATGGCTATTCTTTTACTTTGAGTGCTGAGAGTTTCCTTTTTTTAGATAGATAGATAATAGATAATATGAGATAGATAAAGTAGATATGGATGATAGATAAAATAGATAACGACATGCAAGAGGGTAAAATTTTTTTAACGTTTGATTTTGGGGCTCCATATTCTCCTCCACAGAGCTTTAAAACTTGAGACTATCTTTTTTATAGACAATCATCTTGGCTTAACATAACTTTATGCAGCTTTTAGCATTGTTTAGTTCGCGATTCTTCTCATGTAATGCTTGTTACTGTTTTCTCTTTGTCCGTTTTTTTTCTTTTTGAATACAAATTACAACATGTTAAATTTCCCCTAAACGCTCAGTGTGTTATTAGGTGATTCCCGTGAAAGGCAGGGGTTGAGCCATGAAAAAGTTTCCCAAAGAAAAGAGAAACGCATACCCCACTCATCGAAGCGTCTCGGGCCCCAAGAAATTTGCCAAACTGCTATGTGGGGCCCGACAGCGGGAAGAATAGGGAAAAGAAGTCCGTCATCCACCCAGAAGCCAAGATGAGCCCGGGAAAGCAGGGTCAACAAGTCGCTAATCACAAGGTCAACGTTCTAACGCGAAGGCGGCATTTGGGGGCGATGTATGCTCCGTAATAGTGAATCCCAGACGTCCATGCAACAGGGGCAAACGATTCCAGTCGGGAATGATTCCCCCGAAAAAAGGGTGAAAAATCTCGTCAAAAGAAGTGTTGCTCGAGTTTGCAAAAAAAGTACAAAAATGGAAATGAAGTTTGGAAAAAAGGTGATTTGGAGCAAAAAAAAAGAAAGTCAATGCCCGGGGCTCTGATGGGGGAATAAGGGTCGGGAAAGAAAAAGGGGGAAAAGGAGGTTAACGGATTGAGAATTTGGGAAAAGTCAAGTTGGTGGGGTTTTTTTAGGCATGTTCACACGGCTGATTTCAGAATGATTACGCGATTCCAACGAAAATACGTTCTAAAAATCAGTTGCAAATCATTGCAAATAAGCTTCATAAGTGTGGCACGTTTTTGGAACTTTTTTTCCCGACGATTCACCACTACAATCTTTATAGGTGGTGAATCCTCCGGAAAATAATTTGACAGCACATTGTTTTTGCGGCCGTTTTTGGCTGCAATCCGCACCGCAAATGGGAAGGGAAATAAGTGTCGTCTGAACGCGACACTATTTCCCATTAAAATCAATGTAAAAACGGCCAGTTACTTGTTTGTAACTAATTTCGAAACGGTTTTGCGGCAGAAAATTAAATCCTTTGGAAAAAATTAAAAGAAAAAAACGAAAAAAAAAAAAAAAAACCAAAAAAAACAAAAAAAAAAGTAATAAAAAAAAAAAACCTTTTTAAAAAAAAAAAACAACAAAAAAAAAAAAAAAAAAAACCCAACCCAACCAAAAAAAACCCCCAAAAACCCCAAAAGCAGGTTTGGACTTGCGTGGGGGGAGAAAAGGGCCATGTTCACACGGTTTTATTTGGCATATTTCACCCCGAAATTTTTCGCGGGGTATGCCGATTTTGGGCTGAAATACGCCCACTTTAGGGTAATCCAAGTTCTCTATGAGAACTGTGGATTACGTTCCCTCCCCGGTCGGGGAATCCCCCGAGCAGGAGAAATGACAGTCAATTACTTACCGGCGTAACGCGCCGCTAGAATGTATCTATGGGGGCCCGGGGCGAGGTGGGGCCCCCCCCGCCCCCTTCCCCGCCCCCCCCCCACCCCCAACGTTACCCCCGAAATTTAAGCCTGTGAACTACCCAAAATAGTCGCTCCCCTAATGTAGTCAAAAAAAGGCAGAAAGGCAGGGAAGGCAAATGGGTCGAAGAAGAGGTAGGAATGAAATACACGGCAGAAACTGAACTTCAGGGAAAGCTTTTCTTTTAAGACCTGGGCCTGTAAAACCAAATTAGTCGGAAGAGACAGAAGTTAACGGTTTTAAAGGCCAATTACCAGCGTGCGGCCCCTTTAATTTTCGAAGGTGTGTGGCCCAAAGGGGGGGGGAAGAGCCCAAAAAACCGAGGGTGCAAGGGAAGCAAGGAGCTCAGGGGGTGAGAATTGGCCCCGGAGCACAGTTTGCCGCCGAATTGGGCAGGGGACTCGCTGGGGGGTACGGTTTGCCCGGCCCCAAAAAGCAGGTCGAGGGAGCCCCCGTGATATAAAATTGGATATTTTGACCGGGGATTAAATGGTGTCTTAATCGAGCTTATGTGAGGGCCCCAAAAGATGAGTTGCCCCATACATCGAGTACTTGGGTTGAAAAGGAGCCCATATTTCCACAGGACAGAGATGAAGCAGACGTAAGGTTGGGAAAAGGGAAGGGTTCAAAATGCAAAAACGTAGAGTTGCTGTTTTTGGCCTCACAGTCCCCAACCTCAACCCAACCCAAACATTTTGGGGGAGGTAAGAAAAAGCTTGTAATCACATTTCAAATCCGTGACCAAAAAGGGAAAAAGTAAAAGAGCCGGGGATCAGATTTTGGTAAAACCCGTTTGATTGATTAGACCCCAAAAGGATTCAGGCAGGCTAAAGCCAAAGGTGGATTTTCCCAAAATAATAAAATAATAAAAATGTAATAATTAGATTTTTGGAGAAAACAGTAAAAAGCGTTCAGGAAAGAATCTGCAGAACAAGCAATGCTAAACACGTGAAGTCAAATTTAGTTAAGATAGGTAAATGACGTATATAAAATTACAGTGCTCAGTACAAAGCTGTAGTGGATGGGGGGGATAGGAGCCTGAAAGTCAAAAGTTCAAAAATTGTTACCCAAAAAGGCAATAGCAATATTAGGTCTACTAGGCACTGTTCAATTTTTTCGGGAAGTCTGGGTTTTGCAGATGTTTTTTTAGTTTTTTTTTTATTGACCCCAAAGTGTTTTCTGTATGTTCATGGGAGATTTTTGGCGGCTGCAGTTTGTATTATTATGTTAGCCCCCGCTCTGCAGAATATCATTTTGCACATATATGGGATAAGGCGCCCCCGCACCGCCGCCGCCGCCGATCGTTAGGGTCCTTAAACCGGACCAGTCGCTAACTATCGGCTTAGGACCTTTGGGGGTGGCAGGGGGCGGGTCCCCCCCGGACGACATACATTGATGCTTGGGGGGGAGCAAGAGCTCCGCAAGTCTAGGTGCCCACCGGCAGGATGCGGCCTGTGCGCGCCCTTGCTGTGCGCGCCCGGGGTGAGCTCATCACACGCACGCGGCCGGGGACGACCCCGCTGAAGAAAAAAACCGGGGGCACGCAGCGGCAGGGGGCGAGGTCAGGTGAGTGGGGTTGTTTTTACTTTAATTGCTCTATTCAACTGGGGGCCTAAATTTTAGTTATAAATGTGCAGGGGGGGGGGGCTATATTACTTCTATTGTAGGGGGGGCCCTATTACACTTGTTATATGTGCAAGGGGGGCCTTTTTTTTCTACTTGTATAAGTGGGGGGGGCTATTATGTACTTCTATATGTGCAGGGGGGTCCTATTATCACTTGTATATTGTCAAGGGGGGCCTTTTACTACTTGTATTATGTGCAGGGGGGGCCATTTTCTATTGTATTATGTCAAGGGGGGCCCATTACTACTTGTAATAGTGCAGGGGGCCTTTTTTTACTTGTATAAAAGGCCAGGGGGGGCCCCTTTTTCTACTGTTTAAAAATGTGAGGGGGGCCCATTATTAAAGTTTATAAAATTTCAGGGGGGGCCAATTGTCTACTGTTATTTGTGCAGGGGGGGCCTATTTTCTACGTTTTATGTGCAGGGGGGGCTATTATTACTGTTAATGTGAGGGGGGGCTATTTTACTCATATGGCAGGGAGGGGGGGGTATTACTATGTTATATGTGCAGGGAGGGGGGGCATTAAACAGTTTTTATATGTGCAGGGGGGGGGCCCATTTTCTCTGTTATATGTGCAGGGGGGCCTATTTTTCTACTGTTATATTGCGGGGGGCCATTAATGTTAATGGCAGGGGGGGCCCCTTAACTACTTGTAATATGGCGGGGGGGGCCTATATGTGGAGGGGCTATTATCTACTTTTATATGTGCAAGGGGGTATTTTTGCTTATTATGTGCGGGAGGAGTTTTAATTATATATACATGTGCTGGGGGCCCATAAGCTATCTATAAACCTTTGTGGGGGACCCATAAGCTATCTATATAAATGTGGTGACATATAAACCCACCCATGGTGGGTGGGGGCCTAAACCCGCCTATATACCTGTGGGGGATCCGTAATGCCCATATACTGTGGGGGCCCAACCTGCCCATATACCTACTGGGGGTCCATAACTCCCATAAACCTATGGGGGATCCATAAAAATGCCCATATCCCGCAGGGGACCCATAACCTGCCCATATACCCCGCTGGGGGACCCCTAACCTGCCCAAAAAACCGTTGGGGGACCGTAACCTGCGCATTAAACCTGTGGGGATCGGTAACCTGCCCCTATCCCTTTTGGGGGGACCCGTAACCTGCCCATATACCTCTGGGGGACCCGTAACCTGCCCATATACCTGCGGGGGGCCCAAAACCCGCCCCCTTACCCGCTGGGGGAATGTAAAACTCACAACCCAAAACCGGGGGACAATAAAGTAATAACCACCTACTGGGGGGCCCTATTACCTTCCTGGGGAACATAATTTATCATAGTTCCCAATTTTTGAAAAAAAAAAGCAGAGACTTTAGTGGGAGGAAACACCCCCATCGTGGGGTATGCCACGCCCTTAAAAAAACCCACACCACCCCCCTAACTGCATAAACGGTTTTGGGAAAGAAAGCCAGGTAGATGCCCTTAAAAAAAACCGGTAGTCCCCCCCCATAAGCAGTTGTGCCCCTTACGGGCGGGTAGATGCCCCCTTGTAGCCAAGTAATGCCCCCTCTGTACCAGAGGTGCCCCCCTTTGTTACCGGGTAGGTTCCCCCCTTTGTTAGCCAGAGGTGCCCCATTTTGCCAGGGTCCCCCCATTTTTCCCCCATTCCCCCCTTGTTGCCGGGTAGCCCCCCTGTTTCCCCAGGTGATGCCCCCTTTTGCCGGGGGTAGATCCCCCTCTTTTTCCCAGGTATGCCCCCATTGTTGCAGGTAGATGCCCCCTCTTTGCCAGGTAGTCCCCCCATTTTCCAGTAGTCCCCCCTCTGTTGCCTAGACCCCCCTCTTTCCCATTTTATGCCCCCATTGTTGCCAGGTATTTCCCCCATTTTTGCCGGGTATGCCCCCTCTGTTCCCGGGTAGTGCCCCCTCTGTTGCAGGCAGAGCCCCCCATATACAAATAAAAATAAAATAATAAAATCCACTCACCTCACCAGGTCCGCACACGGCCGCTCCGGACGATCCCTGGGCGCAGGGAAGGGAATCCCGGCGTCACCCCCCGCCCCCGCGCGCACCCCCGGGAGCGTCCCCCCTGCCTCCCCCCTCCAGCGAATTTCCGGGCGGGGAAGGGGGCGCAGGGCCCTTCCCCCCGCCTGAGGAGGGGGCCCCGGGTCCCAATTTGGCACTACGCACCTTTTGTCGCGGCCATTTAAACTCCCCCGGGAGGGCGGGAGGGGACCCCAAATAGCAGGACCCCCCCCCCCGCCAAAAATGGGAGAGTTGGCATGTATGAATTTACTGCGTTGTGAAGTCGCTAACAGTCGTTAAGCCGGTTGATAAGGCCTCAAGACAAGTCAGTTGATAAGCGTTATCAATCGACTCCGCGGACTCCAGTCGGTTGTTAAGCCAGTTGTTAAGGCCTCAAGTCGATTGATAAGACCTTAGCAATCGACTCCGGGGACTACTGCATATATTGATTGAAAAGGATATCCATCATATCAATGGTGGACACAGAGCTGCTGCTTAGGTCTCATGCAGTCCTAATATGACGCTTATTCAAGAGCCTGAGGCCTATACTCCGGAACACAAAAACACTGTGGACCTTATGTATGAAAACTGTCTAGCAGTAAGACTGTTTTTGTTGCCCATAGCAACCAATCAGAGCCCATAGCAACCAATCAGAGCCCATAACGACCAATCAGAGCTCATAGCCACCAATCAGAGCTCAGCTTTCATTTTTCCAGAGCAGTTTAGAAAATGAAAGATGAGCTCTGATTTGTTGCTATGGGCTCTGATTGGTTGCTATGGGCAATCCAAATATTAGGAATACTCCAAAAGGTTTGTTTAGAGGCAAAGCAGCTCTAACCCAATGTCCATATAATAGAAATAGTTACCATATTCAGGGAATCAGATACTGACACTAGGGCAAATTTTAAACCCAATATATTTGTGTAGCTTTATTCAAAGTATAAAGTTAGCGCAATTCCTCAGATTTAAATGATACACATAATCCAGCACAAATTGGTTGCTATGAGCTCTGAGTGGTTGCTATGGGCAACAAAGACAGTCTTACTGCTAGACAGTTTTCATACATAAGGACCATTATGTCTTAGTACACGGGTGTCAAACACAAGGCCCGCCGGCCGAATCCGGCCCGTTGCCTTATATTATCTGGCCCGGCCCGCCGCTGTTAAGGAGATGAAATGTAGCTGCAGACACTACGGAGGGCCACGGCTGCTGCTAGGGGCCACTCCATGCCCCAGTGTCCATGCTGGCAGCATCAGGAATCATGACAGTCCTGAATCTTGATGCTGCCAGCATGGACATGGCACAGCTCCGCAGCGGCCGCTTCACTCAGTGAGGCAGGAGGAGGCAGCGGCAGCACAGCTCATACAGTCAGGGGGCGGAGCCGGCAGCTCAGTGAGCTCAGGGGGCGGGGCCGGCAGCTCTGTGCACAGGAGAAGAGCACTGACTGACTGGCTCCGCCTCCCAAGTGCTCCGGCCCCGCCCCCTGCAGGCCTGGCAGGACGCTGAACAGATAAGCTTCTGCCTGGCAAGAAGATACCTGCTCCTGCGGAGGACCGGTCACTGAGGCTGGTAAGTGGCTTCACTACTGGGGCCTTACCAGCTAGTCCTCTACCTCCCCACCAGGCCCTATCAGATAACCCATAGTTGCCAACTTTTGAAAGTGGAAAAGCAGGAGATTGAGGAGGGTGGCGCGCGCATGGACACGCCCATCTTTTTGGTGTGCCACGCCCCTTCAAAAAGCCACACCCACTCCACCTAACTGCATAACGGCTTTGGAAGAAAGCCATGTAGTTGCCCTTATAGCCAGGTAGTAGCCCCCCATAACCAGGTAGTGCCCCTTACAGGCAGGAAGATGCCCCTTGTAGCCAGGTAGTTGCCCCCTTTGTTAGCCAGGTATTGCCCCCTTTATTAGCCAGGTATTGCCCCCTTTATTAGCCAGGTAGATGCCCCCCTTTATTAGCCAGGTATTGACCCCTTTATTAGCCAGGT
This sequence comes from Phyllomedusa bahiana, assembly GCA_025379985.1. Classification (NCBI taxonomy): domain Eukaryota; kingdom Metazoa; phylum Chordata; class Amphibia; order Anura; family Hylidae; genus Phyllomedusa; species Phyllomedusa bahiana. The sequence goes on from JAODAL010005859.1 coordinate 15,971, forward strand.
ATTGACCCCTTTATTAGCCAGGTATTGCCCCCTTTGTAGTCAGGTATTGACCCCTTTATTAGCCAGGTATTGCCCCCTTTAGTAGTCAGGTATTGCCCCCTTTAGTAGTCAGGTATTGCCCCCTTTGTAGTCAGGTATTGCCCCCTTTATTAGCCAGGTATTGCCCCCTTTATTAGCCAGGTATTGCCCCCTTTATTAGCCAGGTATTGACCCCTTTATTAGCCAGGTAGAGCCCCCTTTGTAGTCAGGTATTGCCCCCTTTATTAGCCAGGTATTGCCCCCTTTATTAGCCAGGTATTGCCCCCTTTAGCAGCCAGGTATTGCCCCCTTTATTAGCCAGGTATTGCCCCCGTTAGTAGTCAGGTATTGCCCCCTTTATTAGCCAGGTATTGCCCCCGTTAGTAGTCAGGTATTGCCCCCTTTATTAGCCAGGTATTGCCCCCTTTAGTAGTCAGGTATTGACCCCTTTATTAGCCAGGTATTGCCCCCTTTATTAGTCAGGTATTGCCCCCTTTAGTAGCCAGGTATTGCCCCCTTTATTAGCCAGGTATTGCCCCCTTTATTAGCCAGGTATTGCCCCCTTTAGTAGTCAGGTATTGACCCCTTTATTAGCCAGGTAGTGCCCCCTTTAGTAGTCAGGTATTGCCCCCTTTATTAGCCAGGTATTGCCCCCTTTAGTAGTCAGGTATTGCCCCCTTTAGTAGCCAGGTATTGCCCCCTTTGTAGTCAGGTAGAGCCCCCTTTATTAGCCAGGTATTGCCCCCTTTATTAGCCAGGTAGAGCCCCCTTGTTGTAGCCAGGTATGCCCCCTTTATTAGCCAGGTAGAGCCCCCTTGTTGTAGCCAGGTATTGACCCCTTTATTAGCCAGGTATTGCCCCCTTTATTAGCCAGGTAGATGCCCCCTTGTTGTAGCCAGGTAGATGCCCTCTTTATTAGCCAGGTAGAGCCCCCCCCCCTTTGTAGCCAGGTAGAGCCCCCTTATAGTTGATAAAAATAAAATAATAAAATCCACTTACCTCACCAGGCTCCTGCAGCTCTGGACATCTCCCGGCCGATCTCCCCAGCGACGCAGGGGAGTGAGTGCAGCCGCGCGTCACTTACCCTGCGCCGCTGACCTGTATGTATGGTGCGCACCGGCGCCGTACATACAGGGGGAGGAGGGAGGAGGGGAGCGATCCCTCCTGCCTCCTCCCCGCACAGCGAGACTCCGGGCGGGTGAGCGGACGCTGCGGACGCTTCACCCGCCTGTAGGAACGACCCGGCGGCGCCAGAGTAGCGCACTAGCCGCGGCCATTTAAAGAACCCCCGCTGCCTGCGGGAGGATGCCAGCTCTCCCGGGAGGTCGGGGGGGGGACCCAAATAGCGGGACCCCCCCGCCAAAAACAGGAGAGCGGGCATGTATGAGATAACCCCCACCCCAGGTCTTACCATCTAGCCTGCCTCCCCCTCTCTGGGCCTTACCAGTTAGCCCCCTATATCCCCTCTGGGCCTCACCATCTAGCCTGCCTCCCCCTCTCATGGGCCTCACCATCTAGCCTGCCTCCCCCTCTCATGGGCCTCGCCATCTAGCCTGCCTCCTCTCTGGGCCTCGCCATCTAGCCTGCCTCCTCTCTGGGCCTCGCCATCTAGCCTGCCTCCTCTCTGGGCCTCACCATCTGGCCTGCCTCCTCTCTGGGCCTCGCAATCTGGCCGGCCTCCGCTGTGGGCCTCTCGATCTGGGCTGCCTCCTCTCTGGGCCTCACCATCTGGCCTGCCTCCTCTCTGGGCCTCACCATCTAGCCTGCCTCCCCCTCTCATGGGCCTCACCATCTAGCCTGCCTCCTCTCTGGGCCTCCATCTAGCCTGCCTCCTCTCTGGGCCTCACCATCTAGCCTGCCTCCTCTCTGGGCCTCCAACTAGCCTGCCTCCTCTCTGGGCCTCGCCATCTAGCCTGCCTCCTCTCTGGGCCTCGCCATCTAGCCTGCCTCCTCTCTGGGCCTCACCTTCTATCCTGCCTCCCCCTCTGGGCCTCACCATCTGGCCTGCCTCCCCCTCTGGGCCTCACCATCTAGCCTGCCTCCCCATCTCTGGGCCTCGCCATCTAGCCTGCCTACTCTCTGGGCCTCGCCATCTAGCCTGCCTACTCTCTGGGCCTCCCCCCCAGGGCCTCACCATTTAGCCTGCCTCCTCTCTGGGCCTCACCATCTAGCCTGCCTCCCCCTCTCATGGGCCTCACCATCTGGCCAGCCTCCACTCTGGGCCTCTCCATCTGGCCTGCCTCCTCTCTGGGCCTCGCCATCTAGCCTACCTCCTCTCTGGGCCTCACCATCTAGCCTGCCTCCTCTCTGGGCCTCACCCATTAGCCCTGCCTCCTCTCTGGGCCCACCATTCTAGCCTGCCTCCTCTCTGGGCCTCGCCATCTAGCCTGCCTCCTCTCTGGGCCTCGCCATCTGGCCTGCCTCCTCTCTGGGCCTCACCATCTGGCCTGCCTCCTCTCTGGGCCTCACCATCTGGCCTGCCTCCTCTCTGGTCCTCACCTGCTGGCCTGCCTCGTCTCTGGGCCCCACCATCTAGCCTGCCTCCCCCAGGGCCTCACCATCTGGCCTGCCTCCCCCAGGGCCTCACCATCTAGCCTGCCTCCCCCTCTCTTGGGCCTCACCATCGAGCCTGCCTCCTCTCGGGGCCTCACCATCTAGCCTGCCTCCTCTCTGGGCCTCCACCATCTAGCCTGCCTCCTCTCTGGGCCTCCACTATCTGGCCTGCCTCCACTCTGGGCCTCACCATCTGGCCTGCCTCCTCTCTGGGCCTCACCATCTGCCTGCCTCCTCTCTGGCCTCACCATCTTGCCAGCCTCCTCTCTGGGCCTCACCATCTGCCTGCCTCCTCTCTGGGTCCTCACCATCTAGCCTGCCTCCCCCAGGCCTCACCATCTGGCCTGCCTCCCCCAGGGCCTCACCATCTAGCCTGCCTCCTCTCTGGGCCTCACCATCTGGCCTGCCTCCTCTCTGGGCCTCACCATCTGGCCTGCCTCCTCTCTGGGCCTCACCATCTGGCCTGCCTCCTCTCTGGGCCTCACCATCTGGCCTGCCTCCTCTCTGGGCCTCACCATCTAGCCTGCCTCCTCTCTGGGCCTCACCATCTTGCCTGCCTCCTCTCTGGGCCTCCACCATCTGGCCTGCCTCCTCTCTGGGCCTCACCATCGAGCCTGCCTCCTCTCTGGGCCTCACCATCGAGCCTGCCTCCTCTCTGGGCCTCACCATCTGGCCTGCCTCCTCTCTGCGCCTCACCATCTGGCCTGCCTCCCCCCCAGGGCCTCGCCATCTAGCCTGCCTCCTCTCTGGGCCTCACCATCTGGCCTGCCTCCTCTCTGGGCCTCACCAGCTAGCCTGCCTCCTACTCTGGCCTCGCCATCTAGCCTGCTCCTCCTCTCTGGGCCTCCACCATCTGGCCTGCCTCCTCTCTGGGCCTCGCCATCTAGCCTGCCTCCCCTCTGGGCCTCACCCGCTAGCCTGCCTCCCCCCCGGCCTCACCATATAGCCTGCCTCCCCATCTAGCCTGCCTCCACTCCAGGCCTCACCATCTAGCCTGCCTCCCCTCTGGGCCTCACCATCTAGCCTGTCTCCTCTCTGGGCCTCCACCATCTGGCCTGCCTCCCCCAGGGCCTCACCATCTAGCCTGCCTCCTCTCTGGGCCTCACCATCTGGCCTGCCTCCTCTCTGGGCCTCCATCTAGCCAGCCACCTCTCTGGGCCTCGCCATCTGGCCTGCCTCCTCTCTGGGCCTCACCATCTGCCTTCCTGCCTCCACTCTGGGCCTCACCATCTGGCCTGGCCTGCCTCTCCTGGGCCTCACCATCTGGCCTGCCTCCCTCTCTGGGCCTCACCATCTAGCCTGCCTCCCCTCTCTGGGCCTCACCATCTAGCCTGCCTCCTCTCTGGGCCTTGCCATCTAGCCTGCCTCCTCTCTGGGCCTTGCCATCTAGCCTGCCTCCTCTCTGGGCCTCGCCATCTCGCCTGCCTCCTCTCTGGGCCTCGCCATCTGGCCTGCCTCCTCTCTGGGCCTCGCCATCTGGCCTGCCTCCTCTCTGGGCCTCACCATCTGGCCTGCCTCCTCTCTGGTCCTCACCATCTAGCCTGCCTCCTCTCTGGGCCTCACCATCTAGCCTGACTCCTCTCTGGGCCTCCATCTAGCCTGCCTCCTCCTCTCTGGGCCTCCACCATCTGGCCTGCCTCCTCTCTGGGCCTCACCATCTGGCCTGCCTCCTCTCTGGGCCTCACCCATCTGGCCTGCCTCCTCTCTGGCTTCACCATCTAGCCTAGCCTCCCCCAGGGCCTCACCATCTAGCCTAGCCTCCTCCTCTGGGCCTCGCCACCTAGCCTGCCTCCTCTCTGGGCCTCACCACATCTAGCCTGCCTCTCTCTCTGGGCCTCACCAGCTAGCCTGCCTCCTCTCCTGGGCCTCACCATCTAGCCTGCCTCCTCTCTGGGCCTCCATCTAGCCTGCCTCCTCCTCTCTGGGCCTCCACCATCTGGCCTGCCTCCTCTCTGGGCCTCACCATCTAGCCTGCCTCCTCTCTGGGCCTCACCATCTGGCCTGCCTCCTCTCTGGGCTTCACCATCTAGCCTGCCTCCCCCAGGGCCTCACCATCTAGCCTGCCTCCTCTCTGGGCCTCGCCATCTAGCCTGCCTCCTCTCTGGGCCTCGCCATCTAGCCTGCCTCCTCTCTGGGCCTCACCATCTGGCCTTCCTCCTCTCTGAGCCTCGCCATCTAGCCTGCCTCCTCTCTGGGCCTCGCCATCTAGCCTGCCTCCTCTCTGGGCCTCCATCTAGCCTGCCTCCTCTCTGGGCCTCACCATCTGGCCTGCCTCCTCTCTGGGCCTCACCATCTCGCCTGCCTCCTCTGTGGGCCTCCACCATCTGGCCTGCCTCCTCTCTGGGCCTCGCCATCTAGCCTGCCTCCCTCTGTGGGCCTCACCATCTAGCCTGCCTCCCCCAGGGCCTCACCATCTAGCCTGCCTCCCCCAGGGCCTCACCATCTGGCCGGCCTCCTCTCTGGGCCTCGCCATCTTCTTGATTACCGTCAAAGAGCTGATTGTAACAGTAAGGCCGTGTTCACACGGCTTATTCCCGACGGATTTGTGCGCCGTATTGAGCGCACAAATCCGCCGTGAATAAGGGACGGGGCGGGGCCGGAGCGCGGCGGGGGCGCCGCGCTCCCGGCCCCATAGACAATGCATTGTTTACGGCGTGTACGCGCTGTAAAATAATGTGCATGTCACTTTCTCCCCCCCGCGGCGGATTTGCCGAGCGGGGAGGAGCGACGGATTCCACTGTTCTCAATGAGAGCAGTGGATTACCGTAATTGCTGCCGCGGATTGGAGCCGTACTGAAGCGCAAATCCGGCGCGCAGTACGGCGCCAATCCGCGGCAGAATAAGCCGTGTGAACGGGGCCTAATACTGTACAAATGAAACTACTCCTTAATAGCTCACTTAACGGTTAAGGAGAAGTTACATTTATACAGTTCTAAAATAATGTCAGCCCTTTAAGGTACGCCATGAGGCCGATGTGGCCCCCGGTGAAAACGAGTTTGACACCCCTGTCTTAGTATAATATTGTTGGTATAAAGAGGGTTATTTTTTTGCATGCAGACATCCTGTTCTTATGACTTAAGAAACAAGAAGAAAACCCATCTCCGAGGAGAAGGGAAGCATTCCCAGACGCTGAATGTTACACTTTTCCCTGTGTTAAGTTTCCACTTTTGGCGAATCAAGGAATATTATTAGAAGGGCATGTGAGCAATATTTAGGGGGTCCCCACTCCCTATAAACCAGAATGTATAAACTGCTCTGTAGAGGTGAATGCACAGAGGATGGATTTGCTGTGGAAATTTCCTGCAGAAAATCAGCAGGTGAATCTGCACGTAAATTTTGGTGCAGATTTTGGTAATTGATTTTAACGGGGTAAATCCGCTATATAAATTGACATGCTGAGGATTTAATAAGGTCAATTTCTACATTTGCGCCATCTGGGCATGAGATGTGTAAAATCCCATCCACGTCCATGCACAAATCTTCATGGAAACTTCTCAGCAAATCCATCCAGTGTGCATTCACTCTAAGGCCATGTTCACACGGCTTAAAATGGGCCGTATTTCGGTCCGTAATTACGCGCCGAAGTGCGCCAATTACGGGCCGAAAACGGCCCATTCATTACGGTAATTCACAGTTCTCATAGAGAACTATGGATTACGACTCCTCACATGTCACTTTCTAGCGGCGTATACGCGCCGCTAGCAGTGATTGTCTATGGGCCAGGGAAGTGCCGGCCCCCCGCTCACTCCCCCGCTCCCACCGCCGCCCCCGTCCACACGGCGTAATTGCGGGGCGTAATTACGCCCTGCAAATACCCTGTGTGAACATAGCCTACGGCTATGTTCACACGGCTTATTTCGGGGCGTATTTACAGACGTAATTACGTCCGCAAATACATCCCGAAATACGTTTCAAATAATGAACAAATTAGATTAGCATTGATTCCAATGTAAAATACGCCTCGTCGTTCACATGAGGCGTATTTTCGCGACGTATTTGCGGGCGTAAATACGTCCGTAAATACGATCGTAAAATTAAGTCCCCTGTCACTTATTGAGGCGTATTTCGCAACGTAAATCCCCATAGTAATGAATGGGGATTGTATTTACGACGCGAAATACGCGCCACACTTTGTGACACGTATTTGAAACGTATTTCGGGACGTATTTGCGGACGTAATTACGTCCGTAAATACGCCCCAAAATAAGCCTTGTGAACATAGCCTAAGAGTGGCTACTGCTCTGGTGGACTTGGCCCTTTCCTGTGTTACATGGTCAATTGAATGACCGCCACATAATGCTACATAGTGTAATGTATGGCCAGATAACAGCTGAGTGCTCTATTTCGCCTCGTGAGGAAACCCCTGAAGGCATGGACAGAAAACGGAATTTCCAGACGCAAACGTGCTCTTTGTAAAGAAGTTCTGCAGCAGCTGATGTGTATCATAGGGAATAGTGTACACCCCACACACTACAAATTATTAAGAATATTAGAAGCTAACAGAATCTTAGGGTACGTTCACACGGCTTATTTGGACGCGGTTTTCAGAGCGTTTCCGCGCCCAAAACAGCCTCCAAAATGCCCCCAGTTCATTTCATTGATCCCTATGTAAAACCTCACTGTAGTTCACACACGACGAGGTTTTTACGCGCTTCTTTGGAAGCTGTTTTAGGCGCTGTAAAAGAAGTGTCATGTCAATTCTTGAAGCATGTTTTAGGCGCGTTTATGGAGCGTTTTCACAGTGTTTTTTGACCTGGCTATTAATTTGTATGGGTGAAAACAGTGTTGAAAACCTCGCCCAAAACCTTGTCCAAAAACGCACCGATAAACGCTTCTAAAACCTCTTCTGAAGAAGTATGTTTCAGGCGAGGTTTTGATGCTTTTTTGGGAGCGGAAACGGCTTTGAAAACAGCGTCCAGATAAGCCGTGTGAACGTACCCTTACAGTAGAATTAAAGGGGTGTTCCTAAGGTTAAAACTGCTCGTCAGGGCAGGATGAAAAATAGAAGACAAGAAGCATACTTCCCAGGCCTGGGACAAGGTATTCTGGTGCCCAAGGCAAATAAGGCATGTAGCGCCCTACCTCTCCCTCACAATGTAAAATTCAACCTATTCCATACCTATTTACGCCCCCTTCCTGCCTGGGATGAAGTGGAGCCCTAGGCGGTCGCCTACCTTGGCCTACCCGTCGTCCCGGCCCTGATACTTCCGTCCTGGATGCTTTTGTTCCATGGTCCCGGCAGTAGCCCGGCATGTTCATCGTTCACATAACAGGTGCAGCCAGTCACAGGTTGCAACGGTTCCGTGCACATGAATTTTGCGGCCTGGGATTGGCTGCGATCCTGTGATCCTGGGAGCGTCCAAGCGGGAATTATGCTCTTTGTATTCAGAGCCGCCTTAACAGCATTATGGGCACAACACCGCAGTGGTCGCGGCCCAAATATATGGCATCACACTAGGCCATGCCTCTAGCCACCCCCCAGCACTATCATATTATCACGCCATGTATGTCTGGACACCGCCAGCCTGCAGCCTACAAGACTAATTGGCAGAGCAGGGAGCCTTTGGCTCCCTTCATCATGGTTTTCACCTGTCTGCAAATCCTAAAAACACACAGTTAAATAAGCAAAGCCAAACAAGGGATCCAGGGTATGTTCCTGGGACATACATACACCACCTGGGGCCCCTATACCTGTGGGGCCCCCCAGGCAACTGTCTAGTGTGCCCAATGGAAAAGATTGCCCTGGTTGTATTCTATTTTTCATCATGCCCCGACAGTCGATCGAGCAGTTTGGACCATCAGTACACCCCATTAATTTACATTGAAGGTCCAAAATCCTATCTCTCCTTTCTCATACAGCACCGTATTACATAGTAGATATGGTGGAAAAAGAAAAGTCCATCGAGCCCAGCCTATTACCCTACAGTGTTGATCCAGAAGAAGGCAAAAGTCAGAGGCCAATTGTCCCATACAAGAGGAAAAAGTCCTTTCTATCTCCAAATATGGCAATTAGAATAATCCCTGGATCAAACTTCTATCTCCAGAATCTGGTCTCCGTAAGCTGTAATATTATATTTTTCAAGAAAGGCATCTAAGACCCTCTTGAACTTGGTCAATGAATCCACCCACAGACCCTCTTGTGGCAGCGACAGGGGCGTAGCTATAGGGAGTACAGAGGTAGCAGTCACTACCGGCCCTGCAGCCTGAGGAAAGCCCTTCTGCCACATCATTGTAAATGGCACATGGTAGCCTAGGGGCCCCACTATTTGTACTAGGGCCCAGGAGCTGCAAGTTACGCCTCTGGGCAGCGAGCTCCATAGTGTCACTGCTCTTACAGTAAAGAATCCTGGTTTGTGAAGATGGTGAAACCTTCTTTCCTCTAGATGTAGAGGATTCTCCCTTCTTGTTGTTACAGGCCTAGGTGTAAAAAGATCATGCAAGAGATCTGTGTACTGTCCTCTCACAATAAAGGGGCACTGCCATCAGAAAGGAGTATTTTTCGTAAAAAAAAAAAACAATATTCCTGGAAAACTAGGCAGCTTTTTTTTTAGAATTTTTGGCAATTTTTTTTTTTATTTTGGCCGTCCTATGATCCTAAAATGGCATATAAATTCTTGCCCTTTTCTAGATGTGTGAGAGATCATTTCTTTGGCAGGACAGACTAATCTCACTTTACTTCAGCTGCTACTTATCTCTACATAGTGCTATTACAAATAGTAGGTAATGACATAATGATTGCCCTATTGTTCTCTCCAGAGGGACAGACAATATAATGCTAGACCACGAGCTATACATAATGAGAAATAGGGTAATGTTTTTCTTCACTGGGAAAGGGGTTATTTCATAATTGTCAGGTTATTTCTGATAATATTTAGACTTCTCAAACCAGAGCCGACCAGTAAAAAGGATAATTAAAGGGGTTGTCTCACTACGGAGATTGCGTTTTATGTTAAAGATCTTGCAAAAACAAGTCACTTTGCAATATGTGACCATTAACAGTGTCCTACCTATGACTAGATATCCCCTTTTGTATGGACTGCATCAGCTCCTAAGGTCGCTATAGCTACAGACCTGTTCAATCTCTCCTGATAGGCTGCTAGCACTGGTTGCTATAGCTACAGACCTGGCTTCTACTGCAGCCTAGTAGAAGCCAGTAAACACGCCCCTGAATTCAAAATGAAACCAAGAAAACAGGACTGAGGTGAGATGAATCAATGTAGTGGGACAACCCCTTTAAGCAATCCTCTCCCTGCTGTGCTAACTGAGCTCACAGAGGGGAAGTCAGAGAGAGTAATATACATAGGGGAACTTTAAAGTTATGTAAAAAAAAAACTTTTTTCCAACCTTAATAACCCCAGGTTTGATGTGTCTTGGTGCTGCAAACCCCCCCTCCCCTTTCCCGTAACTAACTTAGTCATCCTCCTTTGCCCCTGCTCAGCTAGATCCTCCTTATTCTTCCAGCTTTAGTTTTTGCTTGTTTTTTTTTTTTTTAATCTGTGACTCCCATATCAGTTTCGTACCTGCCTGTGTTGTTTGCTGTGGACTGTGCATGTAACTTTCTAAGACTAAGGGCGACATCTACGAATTCGCATGCGCCATTTTGTAACTTGGTGCCGACACACCAGTTCTAAGTAGATATCGAGGAGTGTAGAATACAACGGTATGAGTGAAAGGGTTTTGCGCCAAACATTTTTGGTGCATAACACTCAGAATTGGCGCATAGTGTGTTATGCGCCAATCTTTGTAGTTTCACAAGAAACTTTGGAGCATTAAAATGTGTCGTCAGATGCACATTGCGTCAAGTTTGCCCGTACGCCTGTTCATACATCTATAGAACCGGCAATATACGGCAAAAAATGGCAACGGCGAATTCATAGATGTCGCCCTAAATTCTTAATTTTCAGTACTTGTGGGACACGTGCTGAGATCTCACGGTTTTGGGGAAGCGGTCTAATGTTTTTTGGATCCCTTAGTTTGTAATCTTTTTCGGTGCAGATTCCTTCGGCTTGTTTTCGTGCCTGATAAATGGAGAGGAGCGAGAACAGACGCATCGCGCTGTATTCAGGTGACTTCAACAATACTTATCTGTGTCCTCAAATATTAATCATTGTAATATGAAATATAAAATGTGGACGTGGCTTAGAGTTGGGCTGGCCTTCAGATTATCCTCCTTTGGGTCCAAGCTCTAAGGGTGCATTCACACAGCAAGGGACAAATACCGGTCGGTTTATCCGACCGGTATTTGTCTTGTTTTGCGCCGATTTGTCTTGTTTTGCCGCAGTGAGCGGAGAAAAGCCCTCCCCCTTCACATTGACTTGCACAGATTCCGTCTGAAAACCGAACGGAAGAATGTGCATGTTCAGTGTTTTGCAGCCGGACCACGGGCGAAAAAACCGCCAGGCGGAAAATCCAGGCAGTGGGGACTGCCGCACGGGTTTTCCATAAAAGCCCCATTGTACTCCTTTGCGGCCGGTTTTTCAGAAGATCTGCAAAACCACAAACCGTCTGAAAAACCGACCAAAAACCTGTGCCGTGGGGACATGACCTAAGAGGCCATCAAGGGGTATTCAAAAATATCACAGAGAAAAAACAGATCCCACCACGGGCTCCAAACTAGAACAAATCACTGCCACAATCTTCAAAAACTCAAATCTAAAATATAACTTTTATTCAATGCTATTAAAATGATACATAATCCGTATCTAACCAAGACAGAAAAATAGAGAACCAACGTAGAATAGTAGAACCAAAAGAAAAAGGACAACAGAGGGTATATCATCATATATTTTTATACCACACAAACTTTAGGAATATCAACAAAATATTCCATATAAACCAGGGCTAACCCTATACTTAGTCTCTAGATGACCCTCAAAAGAGGCGGAGCGATCGCCCCGACAAGGGTGGCCCTACCTATCAGTGGCTCATCCTATGTGTCCCTAGAAATCTTTCTCTTTCTCTCTCTTTCTCTTTCTCTCTCTCTCTATCTATCTATCTATCTATCTATCTATCTATCTATCTATATATATATATATATATATATATATATATATATACATACACACACACACACACAGTAAATGCAAAAAAACACCAGGATATAACCGGTAAACCACAGAACTCCACTTGAAAAATCCCATTCAAAAATCCCGACGCATTTCCCCCTCACCTACTCAAGAGTTAATCAGGGGATATTTTGCAGATGTACGCCACACACTGTGAGGGTATATTGGATGGTCCCACTGATAACGGAACTCACAGCTTGGATGATGCAATATGCTGCCCATTTAAGGGGTATTCTCACCACTTGATTAGCTTCAAAAATGTAGGCAAAAGAAAATTAAAGTGGTTTTCTTACCATGCCACAAGCAGCTTCAGGCTCACACTTCCTGGTCAGGTTGTGGGTGGTTCTACAGCAGTGATTGACATATCATCTCTCCTATTCCTACAGATCCTATTACAGTCACATGACTGCAGGAGGTTTATAATCTGTAGTGCACAAAGCTACAGAGCTCTAAAGGGTTAAAGCTTGTCAGAAAGTAATGTATATGAGTTCCTGTAGTTCACGATAAGGTGTAGAACAGGGAGTGACATCACCAGCCTGACCAATGCTGCAGCTTGTAAGAGTAGAGAGAGGTGGTCGGTAATTAGGTAAGCTTGTGTGCAAAAAGAGGCGATAAGATCTCCTAACTCTGAAGAGAAACAAAATCAGAACAGCATAGTGAGAACACCCCTTTAATACAAAAGGTCAGCAAAGGTCCAGCAGAAGATATTCCCATTTGGAGGTGACTTTGGAGCCCATGACTTGCCTCTTCCATCTATTCCTTATTAGATGATTTACAAATAATCTACTAGATTTATTGATGATCTATGATGCAGTTAGAAGTGGACCTCTAAATATTTCTGGGAGAGAGAGACTGTGGGTGGAGTTATGAGGACTCACAGGCTTTCTCTATGACTCCTGGACCTGTGGCCTCTCCTATGTCTGTTTTAGTAAATCCTTGTATCTGGGGATACTTTAGGAAATGACTATATAGCAACTCCCCTTACAGAACATATAGTCGGCATGGAATTGGGGTCCTTTAGCAATTTTTTGTGTTCCCTGTGAAATAATAATCCTGGAGCCTCTTCTCTTATAACTGTGTTGTGCTGTTCTTCTGTTATTCCTACTAGAAATATATTACTGAATCAGTCAACTGGGTGTTACCAATTGGGGGGTGGGGCCCTGCACAGTTTGATTTTATGCAATCAATGCAGGCAGAGCCAGTGTGTGCAGGGACACATTCATCTGATAACTGGAATGGTAACGCCCATCTGACAGATTCAGTGACACATTTCTAGGAGGAGTAACAGAGGAACAGCACAACACAGGGATAAAAGAGAAGAGGCTCCAAGATTGTTGTTCCACAGGAGTCACAAAAATTCCTCTAGTGAGCCTAAATGACCCAATTCAGCGCCGACTAATTGTTCTGTAAGGGGACTTGCTATATAAGTCATTTCCTGATGTATCCCCAGATTGGCTGTGCTTAATTGTTTTGAACAGCATAATTGCTAATTAATTGTTTCCAGATCTTGTGTTTTAATTGCATCATCCCATTAATTGTGCCTTTAATGGCAGATTCATGCCTCGTCACCCCGGAGAACTGGAGCTGGAGGCGGAGGACCCGCTGCTGGTGGAGGTTAAGGCTGAAGATTACTGGTATGAGGCGTATAACATGAGGACTGGGGAGCGCGGCATCTTTCCTGCCTACTATGCAGTTCAGGTGACCAAGGATCCGGATCACCTGTCAGGTAAGGGGCCCGCTCTCCACGGCCGGTGATTATCAGAGCTCTGGTTTTGATGTATTTTGCTAAAGAGCTTGCTCTGTCCAGAGTTTACACATCTCAAGGTGATTTACTTATTGCTATAGAGTCATATGGACAGGTAGCCGTCCCTACAGGTGGAATGTGGCCCATGGAGAGGGCAGCCCCATTCCAGGTTGGTCCCATACCCTTTCTCCATGGGTGAAATGCATCCTGATAGGGCCCCCCATCTTCACCAGGGTGTAATCAAAGGGCAGAAGTTGTCCCAAGAGTTTACTGACCATATCAGAAATGGTGATAGTATAAGGATATAATGAACCTTCCAGCCCCAATTTTGTGTTTTTGCTATTTGCTATAGCATTGTTCTACGTCCTTGCTGCATGACTTCATTTTCTTTTCCTTGTGAGCAAACACAAAAGAGTAACTACACACTTCCTACATTAGACATCGACAGCATGTAGCTCATGATGGATGGTTCACTTGTGGTCGCGCTGGCTCTCGGTGGGTTTATAAGCGTTGTAGTCGATAGGCTGTCTGCTGATACACTATCAACGTTGCCGTCATAGGTTATTAGGGATTACCACTAATTAAAGTAGCAAAAAGGGTCCAATCCATAGAATATTGGCTTTCATTCTAGGGTTGATGAAACAAAGCAGTTTCTGTGCCGTTCCTGTGCTGCGGTGGTGAAAGTGTATCGTGACTGGATAAATGGCGCCATTGTGAATAAGTGATGTTGACACTCTGTGTCAGCTACCAGTCACGTTCCTCCGTCATTGATGAGGTGAGACAATGAACGTAATGGCGTCTCCAGAAAGGTTATGTCCTGAGGGAGACATACAATCAATGAAGGGTGAGAAGCCCTTCAGCAGCAAAATGAACATAGAGGTACGTCTAACAGTTCAGTGAACCCTACTGCCTATGGAGCTCTGAAGCAGACCAGTGTCACTGCACCTCTGCTAACCGAGTAACATCAGTAGAAAAGGCAGAATTGGACCTCCATTGATTGGCAAAGAGTTATTTTATTCATTTTCTGCTTCCGATTGTTTGCCCATGGTCGTTGAATGTCAACGTCGCAGAAGAAACACAATCAGTCGACGAACACAACACCCCTGCAAACCATTGCTGGCAAAGAACACGCAAAATAGTCCCGGTCGGCCAGCAATCTGTGGGCTCCTATTGGGGATGTGTTTTCGTGGCTTTCATTTTGGAACCGACACTCCATCCAATGAGGAAGGCGCTCCTCAAACTAACCTTTGGTATAAATTCTATGCTTGCAGCCTCAATGTTCAAATATGCAGCGCTGATTGTCTTCCCATGGGGCGGTGGGATCTTCCCAGGACAAGACAATCTGCCAAACGGTCCACTCATGGCTCCTTAAAAATGCCCCCAATCTTCTGGTTGCGCCAGGAGCCACGGACCAAGCACTTATCAGACCTAGTTTACACATGGAACCCCCTAATCTCCCCAGACTTAGAATCTAAATTGCAGCCCCCTGGATGGGTGGTAGTTCGGCTCTATGGACATCCAGTCAAGCTGTCGGGAGCCCCCTCGGATGGTGGTGTCGTTTCGCGCACTCAGGCTCCTCCAGCAGCTGTGGGAGCCCCCGGTATGGTGGTTGTTGGCATCTCTTTGGGACCCTCTCCCAGCTAGCTGTCGGGAGCACCTGGATGAGTCTAGTCGGTTGGCTCCTATGGACCCTCCGCAGCTGTCTGGGGCCCATGGAATGGTCGGTGTTTGCACTATGGCCCCCTCCACAGCAGCTGTCGGTCCCCTGGCATGGTGCAACCCTCCCCGGTGTTGGCTCTAACGGACCATCCTAAGCAGCTGTGGGGGTCCCCTGGATAGTGGTCCCTGTTTTGGCTCTATGGACCCTCCAGCAGCCTGTGCAGCCCCCTACTGATGGTGCAGTTGGCCTCCTATCGGGCCTCCTCTATCAGATCGTGGGAAGCCACCCTGGCATCGGTAGGTGTTGGCCTCTTTCGGCCCCTCCAGACAGCTGTGCGAGCCCATGGACTGGTAGCCTGAGTGTTGGCTAAGGGTACCCACTCCCCAGCAAGCTGTGGATGCCCCTTGGATGGTGGTCGGTGTTGGCACCGTGTGGGACTCCTTACTGCAGCTCAGTGGGAGCCCATGGATGGTGGTAGTTGGCTCTCCTCTTGCGACCCTCCAGATGCCCCCCTTCGGGAGCCCCTGGATGGTGGTGTCATGGCTATCCATGGACCCTCACAGCAGCTAACGTTGGCGGGGCCACTGGATAGTTGGTGTTGCGATCTATGGACCTCCCTGCCTGCTTTGGGCGGGCCCCTGGATGGGCGCCGTCGTCTGGATAGCAGGGACCATCCAGTAGTGTGGGAGACCTGGCATGGTCAGCGTTCGTTCAGCTCTACCCATGGATCCCTCCAGCAGACCCTGTAAGAGGAGCCCATGGGATGGTGCGGCTCGTTGGCTCTATGGACAAACTCCGCGCACGCTGTGCGAGCAAACCTGGATGGTTCCGGTGTTGGCTCTATGACCCTCACAGCAGCTGTCCCGGGTGCCCCTAGGAGATGGTACCGGTACCCTGTTCGGCTCATTTGGACACCTCCCTGCAGACTGTCGGAGCCCCCACATGGTTGGTGGGCGGTGTATGGCCTCTAGGGCCCATCCAGTACTGTGGGAGCCCACCCTAGGACTGCGACGGTGTTGGCTCTCATGGGACCCTCCAGCCAGCCTGTCGGAGCTCCCATGGTTGGTGGTGTTGGCTCTATGGACCAACTCCAGCAGCTGTGGAGCCCTCCTGGCATGGTCAACCCAGGTAGTTGGCTCTATGGACCAATCAGCAGCTGTGGGAGCCCCTGGATGGTGGTGTTGGACTCCTATCGTGATACCTATCCACGGGCAAAGCCTGATGCGGGCACCTGCGCAATCGTGTTAAGTTGGCCCTATGGACCCTCCAGAAGCTTTGCAGCCCTGGATAGTGCACAAAGATGCTCCTGTTGGCTCTATACGGCTCTCCTCTCCCATCAAGCCTGTGGGCGAGATGCCCACTGGATCGGGTACTATGGATGTTGGCTATCTCAATGGCCCCTCCAGCCAGCTGTCGGAGCCCAATGGATGGTAAGTGCTTGGCTTATATGGAACACTCACCAAGAAGCTGTGGTAGCCATTGGATGGTGACGGTCCCACGTTGGCTCTGTGGTCTACTGCAGCTGTGGGAGCCCTGGATGCGTAAAAAGGCATAGTGGCTTCTATGGACCCTCCTGCAGCTCTCCCCCTGTGGGCCAAAGCCCAATGGGATGGTGGATGTTGGCTCTCTCATCGGACCCTCCAGCAGATCCGTGGGGGCCCCCCCTGGGCATAGTGTGTTGGCTCTATGACCCTCCACGCACTAGTGGGGGCCCTGGATGGTCTCAGGTGTTGGCTCTCCCATGGACACTCCCAGTAGACTGTGGAGCCCCTGGCGCATAGGTACCGGGCTCGTCTGTGGATATATGCGACCCTCAAGCTGCTGTGGGAGCCCCTGGGATCGTGGGTAGCTTTGTTGGCTCTCTCATGGACCCCATCCATGCAGCACCTGTGGAGCCCTGGTTGGTGGTGTTGGCTCTTACGCCCCTCCAGTAGCTGCTCGGGATGCCCCAATGGATGGTGGTGTTGCGCTACTTTGGAACTACCTAGCAGATGCTGGAGACCCCCTGGATGGTAGGTCGTTGGCTCTCTGGACCCTCCTGCAGCCTGTCGGACAGCCCCTGGGATGGTGGTGTCTGCTCTATGGACCCTCCAGCAGGCTGTGGACATAGCCCTGGATGGTGGTGTTGGCTCCTATGGACACCTCCAGCAGCTCTGTGGGAGCCCCTGCCATGGTTGGTGTTGGCTCTATGGACCCTCCAGCAGCTGTGGGATGCAGTTGGCTCCAGATACCTGTGACAACCTACCAGTATCTTATTGAGTCGCTCCCAGTCGATCTAGCAGCTTTCTGCACAGTTTCTCTGGATATCAGCCTATAGTCATAATAATGTGAAATGAATGTGTAGATCGAAACATTTTCAACTCTGCATTTACCTCTGGATTAAGTTTCTGGTTATGTTATAAAGATGTCAACATGTGTATCAGTGGGACTCCATCGACTGTCGATGAGAGATCTCCAAACCGGTAGGCGGCCCCTCGAAGGTTAATATACCTGCAATTGTGATTTTATGTCTAGAGGGCAGAGATTTTGAGCTTGGTGATATATGGTTCTCTGTTTTAATTGAGTATTTTCATGAAGAAAACTGCTGAAATCATAGAAAGCCTGAGAGTCCTCATTACCCTGCCCACACACAGTGATTGACAGCTCTTGTTATATGAATTAGTCTACCAAGGAAAAGCAGAGTAGTGGGTGGAGTCTTGAGGACTCACCAGGCTTCTTCTAATGAATCATGGAAGTCTATCAGAGCGGAGCTGCAAGCAATTCCTGACTTGTCTGTTTTAAGCACAAATTTACTGGCTCTATTCCCCCCCGTGTTAGATAAACATTCTGGAGCCTTCTTCTCTTTTAACTACTGTGTTGTGCTGGTTCCCTCTGTTATTCTCCTAGAAATGATATGACCCTGAAATCTCGGTCAGATTGGGTGTTACCAATTGGGGCCGACCCATGTTTGTCTCCAATCACTGTGCCAGACAGTCCGATCCCCTCCCGTGTGCAGGAGGGGATCAACACACTGGCACTCAGCTCGGGGGGAGATAATCAACTGCCCTGTTCTGGTCCATGATACGCACGGGGCTCACGACGCGTGTTGATAAGCCAGGACCTCCTGTAATGGTTGAGAAGAGTGAACATAGACCTCCAAATCCAAATAGCTGTTTCAACCTCTTAAAGTTGCCCACATCGTGTAACCTAGTAATCAATCTGCATCTATGAGGGACGGGGGGTTCCACTTTTATCTCCCACATTGGAGAACCTACTGCAATGTCTGTTCTCAGGAAAATGATGGGCTTTACATGGTCTCAACCTGCGAGCGGGGGTACCTCAAATAAGGTCATGTGTGTCCAGGCACTGAATCTGTGTTGTTTTTTTTAGGCCACATGCACAGAGGTCGCGGGTCCAGTTGGATAACTTGCTACGTGTTCTTACATATCGTACCATAGCTATAATCTTTTGAACTTATCATTAGAATTGTGGGGCATGTTCGAGGAGAAGGATAATGATTAGTTTCTATTTTGGTAATAAGGATTGTTATATGTAGAAGGTGGAAGTGGTTATATTTATTGCGGGTACTTGGGAATGGGAGGAAGGTATCCTTTTGGAGTGAAGAGAGGTCGGTTTTGTAATCGGTTTTTGTCCTAAGTAATGTTTTTGCTATTGCTGCAGCCCGTATACAAACACAAATTATTAAATGTTTCACACTTTTATTTACAATCACCATGGTGAACAGGCTAATAAAATTTATTTAAAAAAAATGCCAAAAAATTGCTATTTTTTTAGCCCTAAGCTTTCTTTAAAAAAAAAAAATCAGAGAAAGCAATCAAAAAAGTCCTCCGTCGTGGACCCAAAATTATTGCCCTACTAAGGATAAAAGCTATAATCGCAAGGCAAAACAAGCCCCTTTCAGCCAGACAAATAAAAATGTTGAAGGTCTTGGAATACAGAGACACACAAACTAAATCTTTTATTTAAAAAGTAGCTTGTAAAAAAACTATATAATTATGATATCACCATAACTGTACTGACCCATAGAATCAAGTTATCAGTCTGTTTACCCTTATGAGGATTGGCCGTAATTTTATATTAAAAAAAATAATTATCCGGTATTTGAATGTGCTTTTTAACACATTGATAAACTTGGTACCACTTTATGAGATCTTTTTTCTGTATGGTAACATAGAAACAGCCCTGAAATGGACTTTTTCAGTGATACATTTTACGGCACCAAGCGGCTGTGGAGTCGGCACGCTCCAAAGCACACGACTGGATCACTAGCCTCCAATTTCCCACCAAACATGCACCGATAATGACTACCTCATACAACCTGGCGCTTGTTTTAAGTGATATCTTTACTCGCTCAGTAATAAAATCCCGGTAACATCCGGACTGATTTATCACCTTATGAATACAATTAATCAAGCTTATTTAGGTAGAACAGACAACTGACAAGCAAAGCAGTAACAATGTTTTGAACACTTGTCGGGTACGGTTGAAGAATAAGCCTGTATTTGTATCCAAAGTCCACGTCCCCCTGCCCGCCAACATTGGAAATGTGACTCTTAGAAGAGACCTCGGGATCTGATTTTGGAGATAAAGACCTGTCCTTGAATTCTGATTTAGAGTCCAGACTATGGATTACTGGCAGTATTGAAAACCAAAAGGTGAATTTTCCAAAATACTAACAAAATTTACATAATTAACATTTTTGATTTTTAGGAAAGCAAGAAAACAGTAAACAACTGCAGTTGAAAGGAAAAGAATCTCCACTGCAAGACACCTAGCAGCATGATATAATACTTGCACAAGGTCCATATTTATGTATAAGATATGGATAGGTTAAGACTTTGCTGTATATAAAATATACAGTCTGCTCTCATGTTACAAATAGCTGTAGTGCACCGTGGGTGAGATTTGGAACCTGAAAGTCTCAATAGTTTCTATACACTAAACTTTGTTACATTCTTGTCGTCAGTTTGTAAAATATATTTTTGGATGATGACTTACTTAGAACACCAAAATTATTGGTTAATATGAAAAACACCTGAGGAAAACATTTCGGAGAGTCTCTGAATTTGTTACTGAGGAAATAGTATCCAGCCTCCCATCAGTTCCTGCATACCCATGATCATCACATTCTGATCTCATTACTTACCAGGCTAGAGAAAGCCCTATCTATACTAACTTGGGTTAGTGGGCGCAATAGCCCGACCGGGTG
Source organism: Phyllomedusa bahiana (assembly GCA_025379985.1). Taxonomy (NCBI): domain Eukaryota; kingdom Metazoa; phylum Chordata; class Amphibia; order Anura; family Hylidae; genus Phyllomedusa; species Phyllomedusa bahiana. Next base: position 36,220 of record JAODAL010005859.1, read on the forward strand.
TCCACCTGAGGGCAACATCTCTAACCATAGGTCAGGCGTAAGTAAATGGGAATTGCCCTCAGCCACAGTCAGTTTTGATGAGTTGGTCTTGTTCTCTGCTTAATAATACTTTGAACAAACAGGTTGGATAAATGTACTTTTGAAATGTGTTTTGCCCTGGAGAGCAGAATACTTTTCCCATGGGGCATTCGCTCCTTGCCTTGCTCCCACTGTCCATCAATTACACTCCTCTTAGTTTGCCATGAGGGCCCTGACCTGACAGACTATAGAGAGCACGGGAACCGACACCAAATTCCTCTTGCTACTTTGCACCTGCATCGAACTAACTGGACCAACCTTATTATTTTATTTTGGGGATGTCGGAGTCAAGTCCCACGTGTATCAGCAGGGACTCTGTACCTCCTGCAAAATAAAGGCACCACGACTCACGACTACCAAAACCTCCGACTCCACAGCCCTGTTTCTAGGAGAGAATTTACAGGGAAACATCCTCAGCAAAGAGATATAAGATAAGAGGCTACAGAATTCGTTACTTTACAGGGAACACCAAGGATTTACTGGACACTGATATGTCAGGACCATGTGTCACGAGTTTCCGTCTCCCTGCATACAGCGTTATTTGATGTGATATGATTCACCTTTGATACACACGAGGTCAAATATTAACAGGGGACTATTGGTCTAATGTAAAATAATCTTTGGTCTTGTTTATACCTTCTTGCCAGAAACCCCGCCCAGCTCACTGATTGGGTTGGAATCAGGTCCTGGAGTGAAAGTTCTTGGCCTCAGTTGCAGTTCCATATCACAAAGGGACCGATGTCCTCTGCACTGCCATGCAAAAAAGTAAGAAAAGTCACACTCTTCCTTTAAAGTTATGGGATACAGTCCATTGAACATGACTTATCTGACTCGCGGGGCAGCGTGGTTATTAGCAGCCAGGAGGAAGCTGAGCAGATTGTTTATATTGTTCCTGTTAGGACAAGATTTGAGAGTGGTTGTATTTTATTCATGTAAATCAATGCTTAGCGTGCTTTCACCACAGTGCAGTTTTGGTGCAGTTTCAATACTGCTCCAATTAAAAAATGCCTTTAGTAGGCCAATGCAAGCTTCTTTCACTTGTCTAAATTGTTCCAGAGAAAAGGTGTTTCAAGTAAGTAATCACCGTAGGACTGTCGTTTGACGTACTTGTGGATACAATATAATAAAAAACAATTAATTGACTTACTCACTTTTCTAAACCAGTTTAGATAAAGTGAAAGATGCTTGTCGGTAATATGCTGTTTAATTGGAGCCAGTTTAATACTGCTCAACAAAACTGCTATAGTGTCGCAAAGCAGCCTTATTCGGGGTTAAGGGTCCAGGGGGGTGGGGTTTATCACGTAATTTTACACGGCCTTTCTTGTAACTTCAAGTAGTGCCACAGAAAGAATGGATGTGGTCAGTCAATGATAAGGACCCGCCCCACTGGACTCCTCCATAACCCAAGAATAAAGAGGACTTATTTACATGAATAAAATAACCAATATTCTACTGAATTTTTCCACACACAAATCTATATTACTTCCAAATCTGCTCCAGATCTCCAACGCTCCATCATAGCCATGCTGCACGCAGTTCAGACTATAGACAGATTCATTGGGCAGGTTCGTTTAAATTTCTGCTTCATATAACTCCCCCACTAGTGACACTTTAAAATATATTGTTTTGATAGTCAGTTCCTTGCACACACACCATTGATGTGTCTATGGGCGTCTGCCGGTATCCTGCTGTGTTCTGATTTGCTTTACAATAAACTTACTGCTTTCTAGATTCAATCTGAAATCCTAAAATTCACTTATAGTCTGAAATGTGAATGTAGCTATTTTTTCCATCTAAGTGATGGATACCACAGCGGAAACCAGACAGGCGCATTGTAATTAATAGTGTCCATCGGGTGCTGTGGGTGTCCATGTGAAACAGATCCCTCAGTGTCCGTCCTCACCTCTGTGATAGGGGTTCCAAATGTAACCTCTGACCCAGATGTGAACCAAGCCTTAGGCTTGGTTCACACAGCTTATTTTGGGACGTATATTTCGCCATTTTTTACGTGCGTTAATGCACTCTTTATGAGGGAGGGCGCGAACAAAATGCAGCCACCAATCTTTATGTAATCCAACCAGTTCTCATAGTCATCTATGGCATTATTTGCCTTCTCTCCGAAGCTACCATACAATTCGATCGTTTATTGTAAGAACGGCGGTACGTGATACTTGACTATGTCATTTATTCACGGCTGCTTTCTATCCCAGAAAGAAGTAGTGTCAGTAATATGGCGCGGCTGGTCGTGCTTACAGATCTCCCGACGTAATTGCGGCCGGCCCATTAACTGTACGCCACCTGCTAATTAGCACAATCGGTGAAACATTGACATTCTAGGGATTAGTCAGATGATGAGCTAAAATTCACTTGCTGGATTACTACAACGTTGTAAACTGCGTTGGGCAATCTGCAGTTTTCAATAAGGCTTTTAATGATGGATTTTGGCTTTTTGTTTTCCAGCTGCACATCCCGGCTCAGATTTGATGTTAGGCTATCTGTTCAAACCGGCCCTCTTATTTTCACAAGCCTTATTTTCTAATTGATTCTTTAAATTAGGAAAATACGGCCTAGTCGTCTCAACCACGGACGCGTACGTTCCGTTCAGCGGATTGCGCCCGCGGATTGACGACGGCAAATCGGACCAGGAAAAACAATTTCACATCTTGCTGTCAATCTTACTTTCCCGGAAAGGGATTCTCCACCCTACAATGATTGTAGCATGGCGACATCTCAGTCGGCCGATACCTTCTCGTTTATTATACGTCGCACATCACTTAGTGGCATCGTAGTTGCCTACCTGTTTGATCTTATGGTTGAAGTTCAGTATGTTATTAAGGGACAATCCCCCGTTTGTTATTTACGGTTTGAAAATAAGGCCGTCCGTGAACCGATCCCGGACATTTAGGACCCTGCCGTTCACTAGGACTCAGGCACATTTAAACACGGCCTGAGTATATGAATGTAGGGTCCGGGTGTGACGGCCGTTCCCGCGTGCCCCCCCCCCCCGCCACCGCCAGAGGCGGGGCACCCGGGGGCCGGACTATTCTCTGCCGCCATTGAGCGGGAGATAAGAGCCCTCAACCCCAATTGAGGTGTTCATAATTTTTTCCGTCCCGGACAAACCGACGGAAAGACCATGAAAACATATGCTCTTTGTCTCTTTTGTCGCGTGCCTAGCGGGCAGAACAAAAACAGCCCCCAGCGCGCGTGAAAAAACCCGTGACGGGGTTTTCCACTAGAGCCACCATTGTGCTCATTTTAGGGACGGTTTTTAACGGAAGTCTGCCCAAAACCACAAACCGTCTGTCAATAAACCGGGACCGAAAACCCGTGCCGTCGTCGGGGACATGCCCTTAGAAAACAAGTCCCATTCATTTCTATGGCATTTTGATCCACGTCCAAAACGACATACAAATGTTTTTTTGACGCATTTTGCAGTAGGTTTTAGCCATCCACATGTGGACTACGAACCGATGTGATTGTTCTACAGTGCTTTTTTCTGTTTTCTTTTTTTTTTATTTTTCCCAAACTACGACCCGACAAAATACTTGTTGTAAGGTCAAGCTGGATGGATTCTGACTTGAAATACTCTTCATATGGACGGAGCCTTAGTAGTCAGTGGTTCAAGGGCATCTCCCAGTTTGGGAGGTAAAGTACCCCGAGCTGAACTCCAGCGCCAACATTATTTTATACAATTAATCCCCCCAATCCTAAAGCTTATTGAAGAAATGCTCTAGGATTATTTTTTTGTTTTTAACATGCCGTTTTTTCGTTTTTTAGGATGAGTGTTAGCGATCGTGTTTTGGACCCCCCACAAACAGCATTACCTTCTGCGTGTGATTTAATACAGTGACTATTCATATAACAAACTGCATGGTGTTCAAGATTAAACAGTGTTTTACATACGCCTCTATAGTTTTAAAGATAGGGCTTCTGCTGCGTCAACACGGACCAAGATTGGCCATGTCAATTCTTTCGAAACAGGTTCCGGGAAATGAGCAATGTAAAACAAGTTTAATCTGAACACCGCACCAATGGTCTTTATTGATGCGTCTTTCGGAATCCATTTCATAGATTTGTCTTGCCAATACGTGGGTCCGTTTGACCGCTAAGCAGCCTAGCATTATTTAAAACTACTAGGGTCTAGCGTTTCCTGCTGCAGCCATACAAACGCAGCCACACTTTGGCGAAGTGCGTCGTTGAATGCGTTTTATGCCACGTGTTTATTCTTTTACCGTTCTTCAGATTGTAGCAAAAAATGCCCTTTGTCGTGAAATTCCCTAACCCCTAGGGCCGACATCTGTCATGATTTTTGGCCGCCAAAATTTTATTTGCGCGAGAATTAGTAGCCTTACGAATGCGTCCCTGAATCTATGAACCTGTTCTACCCTGCCCGGTCTTTGATTAGCGCGTTCTTGCTACAAAAGCGAACACTTCTGGCTCAGGTCATACCACTTTTAAATGTGCTTTACCCTTGTTCCAGCTGTTAATGCGCCTGGTGGTTTTTGCCGTTCAGCCTGAAGTCAAACTGTAAAAAAATCGTTTCATTTGGTAATAAGGTCCTCTTCCTCGATACGTGAGATGACAACTCCCAGAATCGCCCAGCATCTTAGGCGCCAGTACACATCCCAGTGCCCGGGAGCTCTTTATAATGTGCATAATTTTGGGAGCGTGCGCAACCTCCCATTGCTCTCTAAATCGACGGCGCTCTGGGCCTTAATGGTTCATTCTTGCTCCACATATTCTGTGCTGATACTGTCCAAGAACTGAGCTCTACTAGGTCGTTACCATAAGGAGCAAAACATCAGCCCTTTGCTTATCGAGCTCTGCTGTGGAACAACGAGGGTCATTTCTCTTTATTACTATCATCAAATAGCCGACCTGACAACATATCTAAGTGGGAACTATACACAATTCAATTTCTTTCGTTCAGTATATTGTAACTTAACAAAAACGTTTCCCTTGCTAAGCTTTTAAAAAATCATGTGACAGATGCTGTGAGCTAATGACCAGGCGGGTCACAAAACATTAGTCAATTCCCCAAACTCCACGGACGCATGCTGCGCTAAATTTTACCTGTCACATGATTTCTAGAACTTTGACCATATTTTCTTTTCATTACCATGCTTGCATTTCCTATTATAAAATGGTTTCATTGACTTTTCACGCTGCTGACTTTTGTTACCTTGTCATTTCAGATTGCTATGTCTCGTCGACCTTACGCGCCCGCTGTCTCATCCCTCCCATCAAGCTGTGTCATTGGAAATACTGACTCAAGGGGAGTTAAAGATCGCCAGTTACTATTGGGGAAGACCCTCATGATCACAGCCAGGTATTGGCATCTGCCTCCCTTACCTTATTCTATAACTACTTAGACTTCGATCTAGTGTTGGTTCTGGCGGCTGCCTGTGGGTATTCCCACCTATGGAGTTTGATTCCTTGCGGGCACATCAGTTGGAGCTGATTCTGAGGGCCCAACAGTGGAGCCAGCACTTCTTAGGCCCCACCCAGTGAACAGTGAGCTGATATCTGGGCGCCCCTCCCTGCTGGCAGCAGATTCTACGGGGCGCCCACCAGTGGAGGCTGATTCTGGGCGACCACCCACTACCAGTGGTGGGTTGGATTCTGGGGACCACCCAGTGGGGTTCGATTCTGCGGAACCACAAGTCGGGGTTGATTCTGGGGCACACCAGAGGGCGTTGATTTGGGGCCCAACCAGAGGGGTTGAAATTCTGGGGACCACCTGAGGGGTTGATTTCTGGGGCCAACAGAGGGGCTGATTCTGGGGCCACCAGAAGGGGTTGATTCTGGGGCCACCAGACAGGGCAGTTCGATTATGGGGCCCACCAGAGGGGCTGTTTAAGGGGCCAACCACGAGGGCGTTGTTCTTGGGTGGCCCACCAGAGGACGCGTTGATTCTCGGCGGGCCCCCCACCAGTGGGGTTGATTCTGCGGGCCCCACCAGTTGGGGGGTTGTTCTGGGGCCCCACCTAGAGGGGTGATTCTGGGGCCCACCATAGGGGTTGATTCTGGGGCCCACCAGAGGGGCTGATTCTGGGGCCCACCAGAGGGGTTGATTCTGGGGCCCACCAGAGGAGTTAATTTTTGCTGGCCCACCCTACAGCTGCTATACATGACTGTACAAGCCTCCTATACTCTGCCACTTACTTTTTGTCTGTTTTTCTCTGCCTTTTCATTCTCCTGAGGAGGAACATGCAGTTTAAAAGCAACTTCAGGCTCTGTCACGATCAGAGGCCCACCGGTGGTTTCCCCTGTGGGCCAGTCTGAACCTGCCTGGATCACATTTGCATTAGAGGTTCTGTTCGGAGCCTCCATCACAAATTAAGTCAAAACTAAGATGACAGACACCACTATAGAAACCTGACAAATCCCATTGTAATAAATAGGGTCTGTGTCAAAAAATGTGCACTCCCAAATAGACAAGAGAAACTTTATTATTACCATATATATTATTTCTTCCTATCTTTGGCACATTTCTTTCAGGGTATGTTCACACACCATGTTGGATCCGTTTTTGGATATGAAAAACGCATTCAAATGGGCTGCGTAAATCGCATTCAAAATGCATCCAACACACAAGTGCGTGTTTGGATGCGTGTTTGGCTGCAGCAGAAACGCACCCTATAGTTTTATATAGGGCTCCTGCTGCGTCTTCTTGGATCAAGAATTGACATGACATTTCTTAGAACGGATCCGAAAGACACGCATCCGAGATCACTCGTCTATGTAATGTAAATCACCCTGCACATCGGTACATGCGTGTTTGGGTCCATTTAGGGTCCGAAAAACGGATCCAAACACGCATCTAAAATCGGATCCAACACGCCAAATACACTTATTTTCTTTATTTCTTGCTAATATGAGTGTCTCTTATCCTTTCATTTGTGGATCTTTACGTATTGGTGGGTATTAAATTGGTCACCTACATTCTGATGCATTTATTGCGGCACATTCATTATAGCACCCTATTAAAGGGGTTGTCTCATCTCAAAGTTTCATAGGATGCATGAATGAAATAATGCTGCTTTGCTCTGTCACTTCCTGGTCAAGCTGTCTGTAATTAGCATATGAGCTCCGTGTATTCAGACTTCTGCTAATTAGAAAAATCTCATGCTGTCAGGACCAGGGAAGCTTCTGAGGGAAAGTAAACAGCAGTAATTACTGGCTTTTGTCAGATAACACACAAGCTCTCACTGTCCGGAGTTCTGTGCTTTGTGACCTGTGTGATGATGTCACTCCCTGCTATCAGATAGAACAAACAGCAGGTGGGGGAGAAGTACACAGGTCAGTTACTTGGGAAACTAGAAAGCCATCAGAAGGTGATAAAATCACTTGTAGCTCCTTAACAAAAAAAAATTAACAACACAATATATTTGGAAAACATCTTTATTTAGTGTTCCCTACATGTTGAAAGCTAATCTTTGTAGCGAGACAACCCCTTTAATTGTTGGGGGCTTTTATTTATTTTTTTTATTTTTTTTTTATGTGGGTCCTAACTATGGGTTATTATCCCAAACAGGTGGAATGATTTTCATGTTAAGTGTGTCATTTTAATTATTTGTGTGATAACAATAAACTTTTGAAATTTTATGCAAGCACACCAGATTTCAGGTAAATTCCAGCTTTTAGCAAGGGTCCCATCAATCCATGCATATCATCACATATATATCAAAGCACTGCTATATAGTCAGTGATTCCACCAGGATGATAATCGCATATTGAGCTGAATTTGTACCAACAATCTTCGTTGTATACACAGTTCACTTTGAAAAAGATTTAAATCAAACTTTACAGTTAAAGAGATTCTCCGGGATTATCTTTATATTTGTTATAGAGCTCACAACTTAATTACATTGAACTTTGTAAATGATTAAAAATGATTAACCTGCCCCTGGTCACAGCGGTACCCTTGCACTACAACACCTGGCATCACTGGGTCCCCATAATTCACAGATCCTTTTCTATGAAACAAATATATTCTCTGCTTTACTATGGCACTTAATATCGTATCATTGAACGTTAGGGGACTGAATAGCCCCTTCAAACGTTCCATGTTATGGAAAGAAGCTAACAAATTACGTTCCGACATATTGTGCATTCAGGAAACACATCTGCTTCCAGAAGACTCTCATAGACTTAACCACAAACAATTTCCCCACATTGTTTTTTCATGCCTAGATAAAAAGAAGGCAGGAGTGGCTATAGCTATCAGAGATACAGTGGCATACCGTTCAATCAACCAAATAATACATCCACATGGTAGATTCATAATCCTAGTGTATGAAATTAACAACATAAAATATTCTATATCGAACATCTATGCACCTAATTCCAAGCACCTTAGATTCATAAGTAAAATCCAAAAGAGAGCTCAGTCAATTTCTCAGGGAACCCTCATCCTTTGTGGGGATTTTAATTTAGTCTCAGACCCCTCCATGGACTCCTCCTCAAGACAAAAGAGGGTTCATAAAAGCCTCCGTCTTTGGTTAGAGAGATCTTTATATGATACATGGCGGTGCCTCCATGCCGCAGAGAAAGATTACACATATTACTCAGCCAGACATCAATCCTACTCTCGTATCGACATGTTCCTGGTGGACAAATGGGCCCTGCAAAGAGTCGAGAAATGCGATATTGGTATTATAACCTGGTCTGACCACGCTCCTATCACCTTATCTATAGTGTTGGGACACAGTGGTCCAGCACCATTTTCCTGGAAAAATAATACTAGGATTCTATCCGACCCTGTACACCACAAAACTATCTTAAACCATCTGACTCAGTACTTTGCGCTAAATCAACCCTCGGCTTCTGACCCATTTGTCCTCTGGAACGCACACAAAGCATATATTAGAGGCATCTTGATACAACTCTCTTCCAAAGCTAAGAAATTGAGACTTCAAAAATGGGACAAATTGGCAAAGACCCTTTCTAACTTGGAATCTAAACAAAAACAAAACCCGACCCAGGCCAATAACCTCGAATTATACAAAGCTAGACAAGCCCTCAGAGAACATCTTATGGAAAACTTTGACAACCAAACCAAAAATATGACTAACCTACTACAAGTCTTCAAACAAGCCCTCTAAAGTAATGGCCAACAGAATAGCTTTGATTCGCCATAAATCTTATATCCCCTTTCTCCTATCATCGGATGGTTCCCACAAAATTACACATCCACAGGCAATAGCGGACGCATTCAGCGACTTCTATACTAAACTATACAACCTAAAGGACGATCCCTCCACCTCACCTCCCTCGGTATCCGACATCCAAAACTTTCTATCTTCCCTTCAACTCCCCTCTCTACCTCCAAACCTCTTGGAAAAAATCAATGCTCCATTTTCATTAGAGGAAATATCTTGCTCAGTCTACTCTCTGCCTAAAAACAAAGCTCCGGGACCTGACGGTTTCTCTAACGAATACCTTCAGTCATTTTCCTCAATCTTGAACCCCCACCTGGTCGATCTATACAACTTAGCTATGTCACAGGGGACGTTACCACCAGAGATGTTACAAGCAACTATAGTTACGATCCCCAAACCAGTTAAGTCTCCTGATGCCCCAGCTAATTTTAGACCAATCTCGTTGTTGAATTCTGATACCAAATTGTTCGCCAAATTAATTGCGAACCGCTTGGTAACGATCTTACCTAGCTTGATTAAATCTGACCAGGTGGGCTTCATCAAAGGTCGTCAGGCCCCGGACGCTACTCAAAGACTTCTCAACATCATACAACATATAGAAAATTATAGATTGCCTTCTCTGCTCCTATCTTTAGACGCAGAGAAGGCTTTTGATAGAGTCAACTGGTCATTCGCCTTTAACCCCTTAACGACCGCGCACCGTCTTTTGACGGCGGCCGGTGCGGGTCGTTCGTCTGCAGCGACGTCTTTTGACGTCGCTGCAGACATCGGGGTTTGCGGCGCCCGGCGCCACAGCTGCGCTAGGATCGGGGCTGAACTACACAGCCCCGATCCCAGAGCATCTCCTGCAGGCATCGGGAGCGGAGGAAACCTCCGCAACCCGATGCTTTAACCCTTTGATTGCGGCGGTGCGTTACCGCAGCGCAATCAAAGGGATCCCCTGCTCTGTCGGGTGATCGGAACGCCCGGTCACCCGACAGAGCTCAGGGACCGGCTGCACAGTCAGCTCTGGGGACCTAGCGTGGCCCCAGAGCTGTCTGCATATGAAGCCAGTGATTAGGACACACTGTGTGCTGTCCTAATCACTGCCTGTGTCAGACTGACACAGATTAGAATGTATTAGCATATATGAATATGCTAATCCATTACTGTGTAAGAAAAAATAAAAAAAAAATGTTAAACAGTTCTCCCTTCATGGGAGTCAAAAAAAAGTACAAAAAAAACATAAAAAGTGTAAAAAAAAGAATAAAAAAAATAAATAATAAAATAAAAATAAATATTTAATAAAAAATAATTGTACATAAATTACACGCACAAAAAAACCTACACATATTTGGTATCCACATGACCGTAATCACCTGTAGAATTAATCTAACAAGTTATTAAGTGTGAAATGTGAATTATGTAAAAAAAAAATTAAAATAACAAAAAAATTTTTTGTAAAAAAAATAAAAAAAATACTGCAATTATTTATAAGTGTACTTAAACTATTCCCTTATAAAGTACAACTTGTCTCGAATAAAACGAGGCCTCATCCAACTGCGTCATTGAAAAAATAAAAAAGTTACAACTGTTTAAACGCAAGGAGGCCAAAACTAAAAAATGTTCTGGTCATTAACTACTTTTCAGGCGTTCGGCTTAAGGGGTTAAAGTACTAGAAAGATTCGGGTTTGGTGGACCTATACTCCAAGCCATACAATCTTTATATACTGCCCTGTCCGCTCGAGTTCTAGCTAATAACCTTTTGTCCAAACCTTTCCAAATTACTAATGGAACACGCCAAGGCTGCCCCCTATCTCCGCTACTTTTCGTACTCCTCATTGAACCTCTTGCGGAATCCATTCGCACGAACCCATCTATCTCTGGTATCAATATAGCAGACAAATCCCACGTGATCTCCCTCTTCGCAGATGATATTATCCTGACTATGTCTAACCCATCCCACTCACTACCATCCATAATTGAAACTATTGACAACTTCAGTAGACGTTCCTACTATAAAATAAATTCCTCTAAATCACTAATCTTGGATTTTTTTCCTCCGCCCATATGACTCCACATCATTAAAAACCTCTTTTCCATTCCGTTGGCAAAATAAGTCGATTACCTACTTAGGTATTCAACTTACTAAAACAGGCTTTAGCCTAGCGAAAACCAACCTCATACCCCTATATCAAGACCTACAAAGAGAATTAGACAGAATTTCTAAAATAGACAACTCCTGGCTAGGAAGAATCGTCCTTTACAAAATGATAATACTCCCCAAAATCCTCTATTTCCTAAGAACACTTCCTATACCTATTTCTAATTCACTGTTTTCTTTATTTCAATCACAAATGAACAAATTCATCTGGAAATCAAAACGTCCCCGTATTAAATCATCCATTATGCATAAATGTGATCGATATGGGGGTTTGGGACTTCGGTCATTAAAAGCATACCATATTGCGGTCACTATCGACCAGCTACAAAACACTGGTGGTCCCCAACCGATAATAAATTATGGACTTCCATGGAAGCGGGTCTTTTGAACACTTCCTCTTTGAAAGCTTGGTTACTTAACCCATCTGCTTCTAAACTACTTACGTCTTCCCACTCCCTACCGATCACAACTTCCACGAAATATTGGGACTTGGTCCACCCGACCTCCTTCCCAACAATCGCCTCCACAGTGCTTCAAGTTCCGATTCAAACTTTATCTTTTTAGTCTATCCCATATATCTCTTGCCAACTGGGAAAAACAAGGTATACCGTATTTTACGGACTATAAGGCGCACCGGATTATAAGGCGCATTATCAATGAGCGCCTGTTAAGTCTTCTTGGTTCATATATAAGGCGCACCGGATTATAAGGCGCGGCACATTAAATTAAACAAAGCTCAGACCGCAAGCCAAGCTTCATTCAACACTTTCACAATAACTCTCAACTTGTAAAGTTGTAACAAAAGTCAATACATGTACATATTTCCATGCCGTATCGCAAAATACGTGTCACACTTAGTGAAGCTTATTTGCAACTGATTTGTAACTGATTTCGGAACGTATTTACTATTGTAAATCAGTTACAAATAAGTGTCACTAAATTAGCTGTAAATACGTTCTGAACAAAACCAAGTGAAGAATTGATTCATATATAAGGCGCATCGGACTATAAGGCGCACTTTCGATTTCTGAGAAAATCATAGGCTTTTATGTGCGCCTTATAGTCCGAAAAATACGGTATCCTATATCCAAGATCTGTTCACCAACAATACCCTACAATCCTTTTCCTCTCTTCAATCTCGCTATAAATTACAGGATAAAGATCTCTTCCAATATAACCAAATCGCCCACTTTCTAAAAAACAAAGCTCCATCCAAACCTTCAAGATCCTCAACCCAATTCTGTCCATGCTCAACCAAAGACTTCCTAAATCCCAAAAAAGTTCTAGAATGATATACAACCTTCTTACCAACAATTACGACTTTGTCAAAACCGATGAGATCATTAAATGGGAAAGGGATCTGGGAAGTACTTATACCGAATTCCAATGGACAGTAGCTCTTCAATGGGCTCACAAATCCTCAGCTTCAGCCAGCTTTAAAGAACAGTACCAGAAACTGTTAACAAGATGGTACTACACCCCTCTACGCCTCTCTCTCATATACCCGTCCGTCTCATCACTCTGCTGGCGAGGCTGTGGTAACCAGGGATCTCTACTACATATATTCTGGTCTTGCCCTTTACTAAAGCAATTCTGGAAAGTGGTCTTGAAAATTACCTCAAAATTTGCCCAAACTCAATGCCCAGAATTTCCAGGATTCGCCCTGTTCTTAATTAATATTCATACAATTCCACTTCTAAGAAGAACAGTTGTGTGCCACATACTCCATGCAGCCAGACTATCAATTACTAGGAAATGGAAACCCTCTAGTCCCCCATCAATTCCAGATGCCATAGAAATAGTATCCACTAACTACACATATGAAAAAATGTTAGCTTTTAGGAATGGCAGGGCTTTTAAATTTTTTACACTTTGGCAACCATGGATAGACACCGACCATTCTCTATTAACAAAATCGACCCAAGAACATTAGAATCACCGGTGTGACCAGACCCCCCCCTCTCCTCCCCTACCCCATTAATTCCTATCCCTCCTTTCCCTTTCCTTCATGTTTGTTCCTCGTTTCTTGTTAGAACTTAGAGTTTTCTTTTTTAAATACTCAAATTGCTCCATTCAATTTGTATACCATGTGATATGTCCCCATATAGCGACCAAATTTTAAACCATACCAAGACTCAAACTAAACTATGGTCGCTGGCATAGTGACGATACGTCCTATCCACTTTTGGCTATATCTTACATTGTAAATGTCTTTACCATGCTCTGACTCATGTTCTAGTTGTTCTAGCAATACTTGAAAACATTTCTCAATTTGTTCATATGCATATGTCACTCTTGCAAATACAATCTATGCGTCTGGTCCTTTCTGTATGATGTCATATGACTAAACTCAATTGCAACACTGTATCAAAGCATGTTGTTATTGTATAGCTGAATTGTAGTATATACTCCCTAGAATGTTTTTACCTGTTTTTATATTGGAAAATTCAATAAAAAATCTATTGATAAAAAAAAAAAATGATTAACCTGTTCTGCTTTGCTCCCCTTCTTCCTACTTCCTGAAAACCATGTGACGTCCATTGATCACATGGCCTCAAAGGACGTTTTGTCATCACTCAATGTGTGTGCTTTGAAGCCAGGCTCAGCTAAATACAAAAACCTGTGATTTCTCGTTCATCAGAGCATGTTGGCCCATTCAATAGGTTTTAAGCCCTTTACTTTTGAAGTCCCAAATAATCACAGGGTCCATGCTTTGGATGTAAGAAGCATTTGCTGTAGTTAAACCAGCGGCATGTTGCTACGTTTCATGTCCAGCGTGCCCTGATGAACCAGAAATCAAGGGTTTTCGTATTTAACTATAAACTTTGATTCAAATATTTTTCAAATTGAGCTGTGCATACAACGAACACTGTTGCTAAAAATTCAGCTCAATATTTGATTTTATCATCCTGGTGGATTCATTGACTATATAGCAATGCTTTGATATATAAGTAACAATAAAGTTTATCTTGTTTATTTGGTAGACAATTTTTACATGTCCTTTTTTCACTTATTGTGATGTATGTATTGGTATCCACCTATGTAATCCCAAGATTGTGTCCAGATTTTGTAGTACAGTGTTGTGGGAATTTAGAACAAAAACCCATGGGTGCGGTGGGTGGAGGGTAAGTGCCGGCAAGCCACTGTGCTGTGACCAGGGTATTTTGATACAGGGATAGGACAGTGAAATTATTTTTTGCTTCCGGGATAGAAAGCCTAGCTATGCCTCTGTGGTCTGGCATGATCGCTGCCAAGCTGCTTTTCCATTACTCTGCTGTCAGCATAATGCCAGTCTTCAGGGTGAACAGCTCAGTCATTTTCGGCAGAACCATTGCTGGAGATATACTGCCCAACAACTGCAGCCTTTTCAATCAAGTAGTCAGCCTGCATTAGTGGTTCAGTCTCCGGAGGTTAGGACCATATGAGCAGGTACACTACTGCACAAAAATTGGCCTCACTTTCTTAGGGTTTGTTCACACGGCTTATTGCGGCAAGTACTGTGCGCGCTGCAATACGCTGGGTGTTTTAGAAGTACGCATTGGCCAGTGTGCACTTCTAAAGCGCAGGGGGACAGCCCCATTCATTTCTATTATCCACGGTGCGTAAACGCTGGGAAGAAGTGACGTCACATCTTCCTCTCAGCGTACAATATGTGCGTATTGTACGCCGGGGAAGATGGCGTAATTCATAGCTCTCTACGAGAACTAAAAATAACAGTAATTGCGAGACACATTTCGGGCTAATTGAAGCGCAATTACGTGCTGAAATGCGCCCCCGAATTACACCGTGTGAACATACTCTAATTAGCGACAATGTACGTATCCATAGCTTCATAGAGAACTAGGAATTATGTTGGCACCCCGACCTGACGCCACGCACACAGATTATCTGATAATAATATCATACGCGCGGGCCATGAATTTTGCATGGATCCATGGCTTCACGTTAGAATACTGCAGACGAACAATGCATGTCTATGGGGCCGACGTCCAGCTGCCCCCACCCCCGTGCTTCGGGAATATGCGCTGATCAGCGCGACACCCAAAACATACGGCGTATTGCGGCGCCATTACGCCATGTGAACATAGCCACATAACAGTAGTACACAGTCACAAGATTAGGACATAGGGCCACATGTATGAACATGTTTAGCGTCTAAAAACTCACTCTTTTGCTCATAGTAACCTATGGGCAAAAAAGTGAGTTTTAGACCTAAACAGGTTCATACATGTGGCCCATAATGTTAGACAGAAAATCAAAGTAATAAGAGTAATACATTGCTTATTGCTTACATCTGTCCCCTAGTTACAAACAGAGACTTCTGGGGCATGCTGGCACTTGTAGTTCCATGTTCCACAGGAGATAGTAGCTGTGGAATGACAAGTTCCAGCATGCCACAGCAGCACATGAGGTGAAAATGAGGTTAAATCTTCTTAACAAGGGCACAGACAGCAAAACAAATGTAAAAACCCTTCACTGCACTGTCTCAAACACCTTTTGTGCTGGAATTAGATTTAATAAATGTACCTGTTCCTTCTTACATATAAATTCAACTTAGTAACAAACCTACAGTCCCTATCCCGTTCCTAACCTGGGGACTGCCTGTACTAGTATCGGTTCTGCTCAGCTCTTCCTACTCTATTACTGATGGCATGATCAGTGTGACAGGTTCCCATTAAAGTCACCTCTCTAAAGGTCTTCAAATCTCCCCTTTCCTACAGGTGAACACATGCAGCCATTTCTTCCAGTTAAAGAATATCTCATTTTGCGGATACCACCCTAAGAACAGCAAGTAGGTGTCGTGAGTGGGGTTCGGTCTGCAGACTCCTGTGCCGTTCCTTCGTTTCCTTTCATGCTCTGTCTCACATGGCTTATCCCCTTTTTCCAGATATTTCGGTTTCATCTCCAAGCATCCTTCAGACCATCGGTTTGCATGTCATGTGTTTGTCTCGGAGGAATCTACCAAACCCCTGGCAGAGTCTGTCGGGTAAGTGTCTAGATTTCTTAAAAGTATACACAATTACCCAAAGCCTCAGATCACTGGGGCTTTCAAAGCTACCTCTAAGGTTTTGCACATTATTATCTAGGCTGGAGCAAATTCCTTTGTAGGCTATGTCTACACAGCGCTGGTTTTTGGTCACATTTTCGGTAGATATAGTATGTAGCATCTGCCGAAAATCCAACTGTAACCAGTGCCCCATAGAATACAATAGAAAATCCTAGCTGTAGTCTACACAGAAACACTACCATGTACTCTACTTAAGCACGATGTATAGGTGTAGAGAACCCTTGATATAATGAAATGAAGTTCTGGGTATACCAATACAATTTAAACCAAAACAACTACAGGTATAACACCTAGAATAAAGATACATAAAACATAACTTTTAATAAAAATAAATAAGAATTGAGAAAGAAAACGAAAAGACACCCTCAAATATACCCTATCAAAGACCTGTCTGCCTCAAAAATGGGGAAATCGCCCCAATAAGGGCGCCCCCACACTGGAACCTAAACTAACCCTGTCCCTAGCTACATCTAAATGAAAAAAAGAAAAACACATATACCACAAATGGAGTGCACAAACAAAAAAAGTGCTGTGATAAATAACAATACAACAGACAATATACGTTTGATGTTCAATAATACTATGAATTGATGATGCGTCATAGGAAGATGATCAATAACGCATAAATATTCCAATATTCCCAAAGAAGAAGACGTCTTCTTCTTTGGGAATATCGGAATATTTATGCGTTATTGAACATCTTCCTCTGACTCATCATCAATTCATATTATTTTTTAACTTCAAACGTATATTGTCTTTTGTATTGTTATTTATCACAGCACTTTTTTTGTTTGTGCACTCCATTTGTGGTATATGTGTTTTTCTTTTTTTCATTTAGATGTAGCTAGGGACAGGGTTAGTTTAGGTTCCAGTGTGGGGGCGCCCTTATTGGGGCGATTTCCCCCATTTTTGAGGCAGACAGGTCTTTGATAGGGTATATTTGAGGGTGTCTTTTCGTTTTCTTTCTCAATTCTTATTTATTTTTATTAAAAGTTATGTTTTATGTATCTTTATTCTAGGTGTTATACCTGTAGTTGTTTTGGTGTAGTCTACACAGCACAGATTATTTCCAGTTGGTTTTTAAATCCATCGGATTCCAGAGTATTTTAAAATGTGCTCTATGTTCCACCGAATTCCGGTACAGTAAATGTAATGGGCTGGCGGGAAATCCAGAAACCGACCGCAGTTTTAAGCGCAAATTCAGGTAAAAAACGCGATCAGGCGATGTTAAAATGCCATTAGATTGGATTGCCGTTGGACATATATTTATAGAAAATGGGAAGGGGGATGATGGCCACATCCTAAATCATATTTTGCAGGACCTGTCAAAGCTGCTTAGGTGTTTCAGCTTCTTAATTACTTTTAGGGTATGTTCACACGGTGTAATTGCGCATTTCTCCACGTATTTGCGCTTTAATACGGCCGAAATGCGTGCCACAATTATGGTAACTTATAGCTCTCATAGAGAACTATGAATTCTGCCTCGTCTCCCCGGGCTTACAATACGATCGTGACATGTCACTTACATGTCGCTGACAATAGCAGTGACTGGCGCCGGCCGGAGACAGCGCGTCCCTCTAAAACACACTGCGTATTGTGGCGCACACAGTACGTGCCCTAATTCGCTGTGTGAACATACCCTTATTAAGAATGTCTGCCCTAAAGCGCCCCGTAGCTGGACACTCTATAATTGCTTCCAAGACAAAAAAGTCCACGTGGGTGAGTATACGTCCACGCAGGGTTAATATTCGGAGGGCCCAGCCTATGCAGGACATGTGCATGGCCACTTTTAAATACTTTTTGTAAGTCCACTGTAAGGCGTTCAGGGTTTGGTAGGATATTTGTTGCTTTTAAAGTCATCTGCAGTTGAGGTTGGGGCCCTGATCTGTTAGGGGTACATTATCATCGTTCACACGATGGATCAGAATGCTGATTCTGGGGGCAGATTCAGCGCTAAATCTGCCTCAGAATCAGTGTCCAATCTGACTACAAACCAATTTACATGATACCCTATGATTTTACTCAAGTATTTTTGGCGCGTACCTTAAACGTAGACAAAGAATTGACATTTTAATTCTTTGTGGCATTTTATGCGCCGACCATAATAAGTATAGGAAGCAGAAAATCTGCTTCGGACATTCAGCACCATCGAAATTCTGCGATTACAAGCGTTTAGTTTCTGATGAGGAAATGACGATGTTTTGTGCTGACACAGTCACCACCAAAAATCTGCCACGTGAAGGTACCCTATCTTGAAAGAGATTTAGTCCACCATAGGATCCTCATGTTAAATAATCACTGCTTACTATTTTAAAACTTTTGCTCGGTTTAATACAATTCTAATTAAATGGGGGCAAAAGGGGAGGGGGTAGAAAATATAATTTAGATTAAGGTTGCGTTCACACGACACAGGACAAATACCGCGATGAGCGGAGAACAGCCCTCCCCCTCCCATTGAGGTTTTCAGATTACCGTCACGAAACCGAGAGAGAAGAATGAACAAGCTCAATGTTTTTTGAGCGGTCCGCGGGCGGCAAAACCTCCGGGCGGAAAACCTGTGCCGTGGGGACTGCTGCACGGGTTTTCCATAGAGCACAATTGTGCTCATTTTCGGCTGGTTTTTCAGGCGGTCTGAAAAACCGCAAACCGGCTGAAAAACCGTCCGAAAACCCTTGCTGTGGAGACATTCCCTAACTGTCTGGTGCCCCGCCAAAGTGACCCGGGATCAGCTCCTCTTCACTTCTAGGTTCTTGTCCAGACACACAGGAGAGGCTCTCCCTCCACTATAAAGCGCAAACCTTTTCTGTGTGTCGGGAGAAGAACCCGGAAGTGGAGAGAGGTGAATCACAGATAAACTTGGAGCTGCAGCGGCAGAGGACCAGGAGTTAAGTATTACTTTTTTTCTATTTTTCCCCCACACCAGTCTCTTTTATTAGAAAATTGACTGAAGTCTCAAGGAGACAGCACAACAAATGTTACATATAGAAGAGACCATTTAATGGAGAAATTTAAAATTCTGTAAAAAGCTATTATCCTTATTTGCTTCAGTGAGGCTGAGCTGCAATACCAAACACAGCCTATAGATCAGAGTGGCGCTGTTTTCACAGCCTATAGATCACAGTGGTGGGAAATATGCAGACTTTTCTAATGCTTGACATGTCTTTATCCTATAGGAGAGCCTTCCAGCAGTTTTACAAAGAATATGTGGAGTACACATGTCCCACAGAAGATATATATCTGGAGTAGCCATGGATTTCTAACATGGAAACATGTTCTGTGCATGGACTAAGTGCTCACACTGGACCAGGAGGCTGCCAAACCGGTGGAAGAAAGTTGGGATAGCGGCTTGTGCTCCTCTGCGTCCGCGCCCTGTGGAACTTGTGAATTGGGTATATGCCAGCCCAGGCCAGCAAGTGTTGTTCCATCATATAACTTTCCCCAATAACCTTCTCTCTACTTGGCTCTGCCCCTAACCCATTTGTGCATATTCAGAAATTTAAGACCAGCGGACATCTGTATCCTCCCAATACACCTCAAATGGAACATGCCACAATGAGCAAACAAGAGAGCAGGAGCAAACTAAATGAGTGACGGAGGGGGGTAATGTGTAGTAAGTGCATGTTGCTATACTGAGACAATGATAGGCTCATGTATCAAACTGGCGCCCATGCTTACGTAAATATGGCGATCGGAAATGTTCCATATTCGACATCCTCTAATGCTTGAGAGCTCCTATTGGTTTTCTTTCCAAAGGCAAAACAGTAGCACAAAATATTTATTATCAAATTAAGCTAATTATGAGCTTAAATAATGGCTTATTTACCAGCTAAACCTTTCCTATGGGTTTCCCTGCTTAGCAACACCTATCACAGGCATCTGCCTTATACCGCCAGGACTGAGGTGTCCTACAAATGGCACTATTGATACATGACCCCCATAATTTTTATATACCGACAGTGCTTGTGAATGGTTGTGTGCACAGTAGACAATTGTATATTAGTAGCAAAGAAAGCAACGTAAAGTTTCATTCCAAAGGTTAAAGGCATGTGACGATAACAACGGGGAGCGCCTATGGCGAGGCGCAGGCGGCGTGTACGTATGGAGGAGCAAGCAGAATGTATGTGTGTAAGAAACGCTATACTGAAATAGTATCAGGCCTCATGTACCAATGTGAGGCCTTATTTATCAAAACTTATAGTAACCACTATTGCCCCATAGATTCTGGTTAGGGCCTCACCCAAAGTATTTTGGCAACAACTCCACAATTCAAACTACCAAAACCACAAAGAAGGGGTTACCTACCTAGTAATTACTCTAAAACGTAACCTTTAATATACCTATATTAAAATCACATTCTGTATCACCAACAATAATTATTACTGGACAGAAGGATTGGGACAATATATAGTAACTATCTTTTTATCTCGGAAGTAAAGTATTTAGGTAAACCTTAGGTTCCAGGTGGAGTCGCCCTTATCGGGGCGGTTACTCTACTTTTTGATAGACTATTATTAAATTATAGACTATTATTATAATTATTGTTGGTGATATAGAATGTGATTTTAATATAGGTATATTAAAGGTTACGTTTTAGAGTAATTACTAGGTAGGTTACTCCTTTTTTGTTGTTTTGGTGGGTTATTTATCAAAACTGTCTAATTTTCAAACCGTCTTTGTTGCCCATAGCAACCGGAGCACAGCTTTAACTTTTTTAGTAGCAGAGTACAATATGAAAGCTGCAATCTGATTGGCTGCTAGGGGCAAGAAAGACAATGGGCTTCATATATCATAACCATGGGCAGAACTATGGTGTGGGGTCCAGACGATGAGGGGGCTCCACTCAGTCACAAGAACATTGTCCCTTTTTGTAGGGAATTAGTAGGCGGTGACTTACTGCTCTCCAGCTCTAATATGGGTGTACTCTGACATATGGCGGTATTATTTATACCTTTAAAGGGGCTGTCTCACTACAAAGATTAGCTTTCAGTATGTAGGGAGCAGTAAATGAAGACTTTTTCCAAATTTATTGCTTTGTTTCTTTTCTTTTGTTGAGGAGCTACAAAAATGTTATCACCTTCTGAGGGCTTTCTGGTTTCTCTAGTGACCGACCTGTTGTTTGCTCTCCCTCTGCTGTTTGTTCTATCTGATAACAGGGAGTGACGTCATCACACAGGTCTCAGCACAGAACTGCCAGCAGTCTGAGAGCTTGTGTGTTATCTGATCTTTCAGACAAAAGACACTTATTACTACTCTTCACTGTAGCTCTGAAGTTTCTCTGGACCTGGTAGCAGGAGATTGCTTATGTAATTAGCAAAAGTCTGAATACAGGGAGCTCATATGCTAATTATAGATAGCCTGACCAGAAAGTGACAGGATCCATGAATGAAATAATGCTGCTTTGCTCTATGAAACAGTGAGATGAGACAACCCCTTTAATAATACTTATGCTGGTGTTCTAGATTATGGTCATTGGGTGTTGGGGCCAGAGCTGTCTTACCAGAATTATGGGCCCGAGGGCATATCACTGCAGTGGGCCCTGCCAAAATACATAACATCACACTTGGCCATGCCTCGTACCCCCCAAGCACACCCATATTATCATGCCACTTATGTCTGGACATCGGCACCTGCAGCCTACAAGACTATTTGACAGGGCAGGGAGCCTTTGGTTCCCTTCTCCACCATGGTTTTTAACTGTTTGCACATCCTAAAAACACACAAACAGTTAAATAAGCAAAATCAATCAAGGGATCCAGGGTATGTTTCTTGTTTTCCTGGGACATACATACACCACTTGAGGCCCCTATACATTTGGGGCCCCCGGGCAACTGCCTAGTGTGCCCAATAGAAAAGATGGCCCTGGGTGGGGCCCCATCTCATTTTCCTATGGGGTTTTGTGAACTCTAGTTACACCCCTGATCACAACTGTCTAATTGTAAAATCAGAGCTCAGCTTTCATTTTTTTTTAGCTGCTTTGGAAAATTAAAAGCAGCGTTCGGACTGGTTGCTTTGGGCAACAGAGTTTTACTGTTAGGGTATGTTCACACGGTGTAATTGCGGGCGGGGCGTATTTCGGCGGTTAATTGCACTTCAATACGCCCAAAATATGCCCCGCAATCACAGGAATTCATAGTTGTCATAGAAAGCTATGAATTACGCCTGTCTTCCCAGCATTAAAGGGGTTGTCTCACTACATTGATTCACCTTACCTCAGTCCTGTTTTATTGGTTTCACTTTAAATTCAGGAGCGTGTTTACTGGCTTCTACTAGGCTGCAATAGAAGACAGGTCTGTAGCTATAGAAACCAGTGCTGGCAGCCTATCACGAGAGAACAAACAGGTCTGTACAATGCGCTATCAGGAGTGATAAACAGTCGAGCTATAGCAACCAGTCGCAGCCTATCAGGTGTAGATACAACAGGTCTGTAGCTATAGCAACCAGTGCTGGCAGCCTATCATGAGAGATTGAACAGGTCTGTAGCTATAGTGACCTGAGGAGCTGATGCAGCCCATACAAGAGGAGATATCTAGGAATAGGTAGGATACTGTTAATGGGCACATATTGCAAAGGGACTTTTTTTTGCAAGATCTTTAACATAAAGAGCAATCCTTGTAGTGAGACAACACCTTTAATGTGGCGGGCATAATGGAGCCGAATGGGGACAGCCCCATCCACGCTTTAGAAGTACACGCTGGCCAGTGCGTTCTTCTAAAACACTCAGCGTATTGTGGTGCGTACAATACGCCGTGTGAACATACCCTTAGAAAATTTTGATAAATGAGGCCCACTGTCTCTAAGGAAAGGCGTCCACAGCAACCAAGCCACATGCAGCTTACAATTTGTAAACTGCAATGGAAAAATGAACCGTGGATTGTAATTGGTTTCTATAGACAGCAAGGACATTTGTCTGTGACAACCACAGTACATACAGGCCGGTGCATAGACTGCCCTCAATTGACAAGGTGCTGTGCAATGCTGGCGTTCCACAGGGCGTGAACAATACTACTTGGTGCTCTCTTCTTAACTATTGATTTTTGCTATCAGCTGTACTTAACAGGAACCTGTCACATTGAACCCGCAATCTGATCTGCCGGCAGCAAGAGGAGCTGAGCACGTGGATATATTGTTCTGTGGGAAAAGATTCAGGAGAACTTGTATTTTATTCATTTAACTTCCTGCTTTTTGTGGGATAAGGAGTCCAGTGGGCGGGGTTATCAGTGATTGCTAGGTATCTCTGTATGCACACTCATACAAGAACAAGGCTGTCAATTACTGATAAGACCGCCCGATGGACTCATTAACACAGAATAAGTTTTCAGTTAAATGAATAAAATCCAATTTCTACTGAATATTTACACAGAGAAATATATATATTAAAGGGGTTGTCTCACTACATGGATTAATTTTACCTCAGTCCTGTTTTCTTGGTTTCACTGTGAATTCAGTGGCGGGTTTACTGGCTTCTACTAGGCTGCAGTAGAAGCCAGGTCTGTAGCTATAGCAACCAGTGCTGGCAGCCTATCAGGAGAGATTGAACAGGTCTGTAGCTATAGCGACCAGTGCTATCAGCCTGTCAGGAGATATTGAACAGGTCTGTAGCTATAGCAACCAGTGCTGGCAGCATATCAGGATAGATCAAACAGATCTGTAGCTATAGCAATCAGCGCTGGCAGCCTATCAGGAGAGATTGCACAGGTCTGTAGCTATAGTGACCTGAGGAGCTGATGCAGCCCATACAAGAGGGAATATCTAGGAATAGGAAGGACACTGTTAATGGACACATATTGCAAAGTGACTTGTTTTTGCAAGATCTTTAACATAAAAAAACAATCCTTGTAGTGAGACAACCCCTTTAATCTGCTCAGCAAATTCTGCCCTGTAACATGCAGTCTACACATTAATAGTATATTCACACAGCATATTTGGGGGAGGCTGAAGTACACCTAGCAAATACATTACAGTCAGTTACAAGTCCTGCACTCATTGAGTGTTGTATGAAATCATCGTCGTTGTTCAGATGATTATTTTGCGATCATATTTCTCGGCACACAATGTACGCTCATAAAAAGAGAGACCTGGCCCCTCTTTTAGGCGTTTAGGCACCGAGATGTGCAAAAGTATAGGAGACAGAAAGCTGCATTAGGCCATTATGCGTCGAAAGTACACACTTGCATGCGCTAATGAAGGTGTATTGGGTCAGAATACGCCATTTAAACATATCCTAAAAGAGGGTCTGTCCATTCTCCTGTCACGTCTGTTTTATTTTGGCCCCAATCATATCACATTTTTGCCGGCCACTAAGCATATATGTTTGAATAGCCTAAAAAGGTATTTAGCGCATACCATAGTGGACCCATAGACTATAGTGATAAAAGGGTAGCTCAAGATTGCGTCCTTTTCACTACGTAAGTCTGGTGGATTTTTAATTTTGCGAAGGATAAAAAAAAACGTAGATTAACAAGCTTTAATAAAAACGTAGGCACAACGTATAGTTCAGTGGAAATGTATGCAAATGTAAAGCATTACATTTGCATCCGTTTTACTGCTATTTTTTGTGTGCAAATTATTGGGGGGAAAACATGAACCCTCCTCTCCGACATCAAAGGATCCACCTTCAACATATGTTTGCTGACAAAAATGGACAGAAAAAACGGAGATGGGAGCAATATTATGTTCTTGTATCCGTTTAAGTGGCTGTTCACACAGCGCTATGGAGAATCCTGATGGATACCGAGATGTAACCACCATGCCCCATAGAGATCAATAGACCAAACTCAGTTCGATGTGGACTGCATTTGCTCTATTTCTAGGCAGCATGCGCTGTTTTATAGGCTTTCTTGTGCATCATCTTTAAAAGAGGTTTCCTTCTGGGACGACAGCAATGCAGACCAATTTGATACAGTGTGCGGCTTATGGTCTGAGCACTAACAGGCTGACCCCTGCACTTCTTTAACCTCTGCCCCAATTCTGGCAGCACTCGTACATAAATTTTGAAAAGACAGTCTCTCGTTATGATGTTGAGCACATGCACTCAACTTCTTTGGTTGACCATGTCAAAGGCTGTTCTGAGCGGAACCTGTCTTGTTAAACCGCTGTATGGTCTTGACCGCTGTGCTGCAGCTCAGTTTCAGGATGTTGGAAATCTTTTTATAGCCTAGGCCATCTTTATGTAGGGAGCAACTATTCTTTTTCTCAGACCCTCAGACAGTTCTTTGCCATGAGGCACCATATTGAACCTCCATTGACCAGTATGAGAAAGTGTGAGAGCTATAACACCAAATTGAACATATCTGCTTCCCATTCACACCTGACACCTTGTAACACTAAGAAGTCACATGACACTGTGGAGGAAAAATGGCAAATTGGGCACAATTTGTCTATTTTCACTTAGGGGTGTACTCACTTTTGTTGGCAGCATTTTAGATATGGTTGGCTGTGTTATTTTGAGGGCACACCAAATCTTGGTATGCATCAGGGTACCTTTCTATACAGCATCCCAACAACTACCTTGGATGAAGTGCATAATGGACCCTTATATATACATTAAACAGACATTACAAATGTGATGTAAATGAGGCCATGTTGTAACTGTTTAGGCCCCATTCACATCCAGTTTTTATTTTCGGTTTAATATAAATATTAAAGGGGATTTCCAAGACTTTTAAAAACCCACTGAACTAAAATGAAAAAAATAACCCATACTTATGTCTCCCATCACCACCGCTCCAGTGCTGTCATAGCTCTAACACTCCTCCCTGGTCCCTCACTGATGATGTCACATTCATGGATCACATGATGCTGCAGCCAATCACTGACCTCTGTGGTCACATGCCATACATGCCGGCATGTGACTGAGGCTAGAGATTGGTCGGACCATCACGTGACCCATGAACGTGTTGTCATCAGTGAGGGACTGGGGGACACCGGATTATTGAGAGCGCTGAGACGGTGGTGATGGGAGAGGTAAGTGTGGGGTCATTTTTTGTTTTAGGTCAGTTCGAAGTGGTAGAAGGTTTTTTAAAAGTTTTGGAAAAGCCCTTTAAATAGATGTATTTTAAAACCTGAAGACATCTCTGTTGGGCTCCATTCGCTTTACGTTTGTCACATGTTTTATGTGCTAGACACATGGTCCAAAAGAGACTTCACTTGCCCTATTCTTCCCTAGGGATCCAACGTGGTAACCATCTAAATACTTTTTTCAAGCATCCCAACCCACATCAAAGGTCCGACTGTGATATGAACATTACCTACCTCTGAGATATATCGTTCCTCAGTAATTCCTTCTGGAAATATATGAGTAAATTGTGGGGTAGGTGCTTCCATTCCTTACCAATAAAAAGGGCTTTACATACATTAGGTATGCATGCACATTAATGTCAACCAAATTTCTGCAACACTGGCAATCCAACTAACTTGTATGGTGACTTTTTTTCCCGACAGTAGATGCAAAGGAAAAAGAGGATCGGCTGTTGGATTACAACATGCCCAATCCATTCAGTTTCAATAAAAATATTCTGCTGCAAGAGGTGTCTGGCAGCGGCTTACTCCCTGCTACCCATATACAACATATGCACACTCGGCCAAGGTGACCATGCATGTGTATTAGAGGGATGGAAAGAATTAAAGGGTTTGTCTCATTACATCGGTTCATCTCATCTCAGTCCTGTTTTCTCGGTTTCACTTTTGAATTCAGAGGCGTGTTTACTGGCTTTTACTGGCCTGCAATGGCAAGCTCTTGAGGACACCAGGTCTGTAGCTATAGCGACCAGCACTGGCAGCCTATCAGAAGAGATCAAACAGGTCTGTAGCTGTAGCAACCAGTGCTTGCAGCCTATCAGGAGAGATTGAACAGGTCTGTAACTGTAGTAACCTGTGCTTGCAGCCTATCAGGAAGATTGAACAGGTCTGTAGCTATAGCGACCAGCACTGGCAGCCTATAAAAGGAAAAGATGAGCTACGAACGGGTGTTTGCAGCTATAACAGAAAACAGTGAGCTGTGCAGTTCCCCTATCAGGAGAGATGAACATTAGTCCTGTAGCTATAGAAGATAACTCCTTCGCCTGAGGAGCTTATGCAGCCCATACAAGAGTGGATATCTAGGAATAAGTAGGACACTGCTAATGGACACATATTGGAAAGTGACTTGTTTTTGCAAAATCTTTAATATAAAAAGCAGCAATCCTTGTAGTGAGACAACCCCTTTAAGCGATCTAAAGAGCATCGCCAGCTTATGACACTGCCAGCACTAATTAGATAGTGCCAGAGTGTGTAGGGCATTCGCCAGTTTATTTAAATGTTTCCAGGAGGAATTACTGAGGAACAGTATAAAATAAAGTTCTGAGAAAAGATTTTACAATTTCATGGGGGGCAGACAAGCACTTACTAGATAGATGTGTCAAGAGAGCTGAGGTCCTCATGAAAAGAACCACAAATCTACACTCACCGGCCACTTTATTAGGTACACCATGCTAGTAACGGGTTGGACCCCCTTTTGCCTTCAGAACTGCCTCAATTCTTCGTGGCATAGATTCCACAAGGTGTTTCAAAAACGATGCTCAATTGGTACCAAGGGCCCAAAGAGTGCCAAGAAAATATTCCCACACCATTTACACCACCACCACCCCGCCTGAACCGTTTATACAAGGCAGGATGGATCCATGCTTTCATGTTGTTAACGGCAAATTCTGACCTTACCATTCGAATGTCGCAGCAGAAATCGAGACTCATCAGACCAGGCAACGTTTTTTTCCAATCTTTACTGTCCAATTTCGATGAGCTTGGGCAAATTGGAGCCTCAGTTTCCTGGGTTTTTAGCTGAAAGGAGTGGCACCAGGTGTGTTCTTCTGATGCTGTTGCCCTTCTGCCTCAAATTTGGCCGTAATGTGCGTTCAGAGATGCTCTTTCTGCCTACCTTAGTTGTAAAAGGGTGGCTATTTGAGTCACTGTTGCCTTTCTATCAGCTCGAACCAGTCTGCCCCATTCTCCTTTGACCTCTGGGATCAACAAAGGGATTTCCGCCACAGGACTGGGCCCCTCACTGGATGTTTTTTCTTTTTCGGACCATTCTCTGTAAACCCTAGAGATGGTTGTGTGTGAAAATACCAGGAGATCAACAGTTTCTGAAATACTCAGACCAGCCCTTCGGCACCAACAACCATGCCACGTCAAAGGCACTCAAATCACCTTTCTTCCCCATACTGATGCTCGGTTTGAACTGCAGGAGATTGTCTTGACCAGTCACATAGCATTAAATGCAACTGATTAGGCATGCCAGTTTTAATGTTGGTGGAATTTAGAAATTAAGTTAGTTTAACGCAGGCACTCTGGACAGGTGTCCAAGTAAAGTGGCCGGTGAGTGTATATAAAAAAAGCTTTGGAAGCAGTAGGGATCAAGAACTGGCCATGATTTCGTCTGTGATAGCCAATCAGAGTCTGACGTTCATTTTATAACATCACATTGCAAAACCACCTATTCATTTGATTGGCCACTCAGAGCAACATCGCTGTTCTTGCTGGAACCAGTATTTACAGGGCATGCTCATAGACATGATGGTGGAAATAGCTTTCTGGTGTTAAGTAAATGAAGCTTTATCACTATATACGGAAAAATCTGCAACTTTTTTTTTTTATTTGAATTCCTCACCATTGTCAGGATTTCTGCTTGCTGTCAGTGAATGTAAACATTTTCTCTACATCCAGTGGCTGATCATGCACAGCAATAAACCCATAAGGACAAACTACTATAGAGGAAGACAATGCAGATTCTTAAAGGGGTTTTGCCACAAAGTAAAATTAATGTGGGAAACTTGCAAACTAAATAATAAACATTTTCACCATTCATCATTATTAAAAATTCTGAACCGTTTTTGTTTTAGCTGCTCCTTTAGTGATCCATTGTTTACAGCTCGTCTCCAGGGGATACAACCAGGGCCCTGGTCGCACATGCTCAGACATCACCTCTCCTCTCAGGCAACTACTGAGTGTTCAAACCCCAGGTGCTGTCATTCTACTCCCATCCTCTGTATTCCTTAGTAATTAGTCAAGCAGTGCAAATAAAAAAAGAAACCTCAATGAGGTCTGTGCATTGATAAAGAGTAAAAAAAAATCCACAGGTTTGGTTCCTGCAGGGATTTGAACCTAAAACCCTTGTGCTGTGTGGTAAAAGCTATACCTCTGAGCTACTCACAGCTTTATACATAAACAGACCTTTCTTTGACTAAAGTGAGGAAAGGCCTGGTGATGTCATCCTGCTGGGTCACATGATGAATTAAAACAAATCAAACGCACCCCCTTCTGAGCACAGAGAGCTGAAGAGCTGGATGCAGGAGGCATGAAATGAGATTGTGGCAAAACCCCTTTAAAAGAAAGGGCCCAGTTCTGGTTTGTCCCATACTGTTTGCTCCTGAGTGGCATAAACTGTGTGCTACTCTCTACTAGAGAAGAACTGCATCATCAGCAAAAAAGGAGGTGGGGGAGTGGCAGAGGGTCCTGGAAAAGAGGAGGGCACAAATACCAGGTTCTTCTGTTTTTGGATGACAAAATCCAGCACCATAATGAGTCAGGACCAGTTTGGTCTTTCCTATGAGTCCCTTACATATTCACATATGGACAAAAGTGTTGGTGCCCTTCCGTTAAAGAAAAATCTTCAATGGTCACTGAAATAATTTAAAACTAATAATAATAACTAATAATAAATTAAAATTTACTAAAAATCAACTAATGAACATCAGACCTTGCTTTTGAATTGTGGTGACTGAACAATTAGAAAAAAAACATTTAACGAACTGGACAAAGTAGACGGTTGTAGATGTAGATACAAAAGATTGAAAACCATGTGACCATATGGGCATGTTAGGGTCTGTCCACACAGCATGTTTTTCTCATCGGATTTTCAGACAGTTTGCAGATTTGGAAACCGACCAGAAACCGTCCCCATAGACTTTAATAGAAAATCTGTTCAGTAGTCTACATTAAACAGATTTTCAGCCAGGCGGCTTTTCAGCTGCCGGCGTTCTGAAAAACTTTGAACATGCACAGTCTTCCCCCGTCCGGTTTTCGTGCAGAAGATATGCAATTCAATGGTTATCCGTGAACGGGCGAACGCACAAACCACGGAGAGAACCATCAGCCAAAACCATCCAAAAGATGACAAAATACTGGCCTGATTCTAAAACAGAAACTGACCGGATTTTGTATATGCCGTGCGGATGCACCCTCAAACCTTATAAGATGTGCCTGTAACTAGTATCATAGGTATCTTCAAACTTGTAATCAGTCAGTCTGCCTATTTAAAGGGTGAAAAGTAGTTACTGTGCTGTTTGGTATCATGGTGTCTACCACGCTGAACATGGACCAAAGAAAGCTAAAGATAAAAGTTGTCTCAGGAGATTAGAAAGAAAATTATAGACAAAAATGTTAAAGCTAAATTCTATAAGACCATCTCCAAACAGCCTGATGTTCCTGGTACTGCAGTACAGCGCATATTATTCAGAAGTATGAGACTGTAGCCAACCTCCCTGGACGTGGCCACAAGATGAACACTGATGACAAAATGAAGAGACGGATAATGTGAACGGTAACCAAAGAACCCAGAACAGCTTTCAAAGAGATTAGAGGTGAACACTAAGGTCAAGGTACATCAGGGTCAGATCAAACCATCCCTCACTGTCTTTGCCAAAGTGGACTTCATGGAAGACAACCGAGGGGGAAACCACTGTTGAAATTTTCTACAGTGCATATTACCAAGCCAAAAAGATTCTGGGAAAATGTCCTTTGGACAGATGAGACAAAACTGGAGCATTTTAGCAAGTCACATCAGTTCTATGTTCACAGACACAAAAATGAAGCATAGAAAGAAAAAAACATTGTACCTAATGTAAGAAACGGAGGAGGCTCCATTATGTTTCCTGGGGCTGCTTTGCTCCATCTAGTACAGGGTGTCTATAGTGAAATCTCAAGACTATCAAGCAGAGGCGTAACTTCAAGCTCTTGGGCCCTGGTGCGAAAAGTGAAATGGGGCCCCCGAGTTACCATGCACCATTTACAATGCTGGTATCTTCTTATGTGGCAGGAGGGCTTTTGGGCCCCCTCAGGCTGCTGGGCCCGGTAGCGACTGCTACCGCTGCACCCCCTGTAGCTACGCCCCTGCTATCAAGGTATTCTGGTGTGAAATGTGCTGCCCAGTGTCAGAAAGCTTGGTCTTAGTCACAGGTCATGGGTCCTCCAACAGGATAATGACCCAAAACACACAGCTAAAAACAACCAAGAATGGCTAAGAGCAAAGCATTGGACTAATCTAAATTGGCTTCTATGAGCCCTGATCTAAATCCTATTGTACATCTGTGGAAAGAGATGCAACCTGCAGCCTGGAGAAGGCACCTTGACACCTGAGACAGCTGGAGCCGTTTAAAAGGAATTGGCCAAACACCTGTGGACAGGGGCAAAAGTCTCATTGAGATAGACATAAATCGTTTGTTTGCAGTGAGTGCCTCAAACTGCAATAAAATATTAAGCTAAGGGGACCAACATTTTTGTCCAGGCCAGTTTCATTAGTTTTTTTTTCAAAAATTTCTTGGTTGAACCACAATTCAAAAGTAATGTCCAATTTTAAATAGTTGATTTTCAGTAAACTTATTATTACTTTTGTCAGTTTTAAGTTATTTCAGTGACCAATGCAGGTTTGTCTTTCTTTAATTTTTTTCAATAATTTTGTCCACGTGTATCTTTTCTACATACGTTTCTCCAAGCCTTTAAAGGGGTTGTCTCACTACATTGATTCATCTCACCTCAGCCCTGTTTTCTTGGTTTCTTTTTTAATTCAGGGGCATGTTTACTGGCTTCTATGAGGCTGCAGTAGAAGCCAGGTCTGTAGTTATAGCAACTGGTAGCCTAGTGTGAGAGTAAATAGGTCTGTAGCTATAGCGACCTGAGGAGCTGACACAGCCTATACAAGAGGGGATATCTAGGAATAGGCAGGACACTGTTAATGGACACATATTTTGAAGTGACTTGTTCTTGCAAGATCTTTAACATAAAAAGCCATCCTTGTAGTGAGACAACCCCTTTAATTGAATAGAAGAATCTTTCCTTTCTATGACAGCTCACAAAGATCTTGAAAATTTTAGGGAACTGAAACACAAAGTATAATAGAAAGTTGCTGAACTCTACGCAATACAACAAATAAACTAGATTTGACATAAAAAATCCTTTTTAGCACATTTAATATATTCTATTTTTTTGTATTTATTCAGCACAACAGCCTGGTTCCCTTTCATATAGGTGGCGAGTGCACAGTGGCAAGCAGGGTAATGTTGGCAGTACTCCTGGGGTCCTGATCAAATTAAAAAAGGGACCCAATGATATAGTGCAAGATAGGGACTGTAAGGGTATGTTCACACGGTAATTTTGGCACGCATTTCGCCGGAATTACGGTAATCCACAGTTCTCATAGAGAAATATGGATTACGCCTCCTCTCCCCGCTCGCACAATACGATCGTATTGTACTCACAGGGAGATTAGTGATATGTCAATTACTTGCGGCGAATACGCGCTGCGAGTAATGAATGTCAATGGGCCGGCGGGAGTACGCGCCGCGGGAGTATCAGCGCGAGCTCCCGAAAGACACAATGTACTGCAGCGCGTACTGTACCCGTGCGCAGTACATTCTGTGAACATAGCCTAATGGACTTGCTTTGGCTGGATGGCACCCTGAAATTTCTTACGGCAGCACTGGGAGAGCCTATGTGCCTGTTATTTCAGGTACAATGGCATAAAGCTACAACTGTCCAAAAACATTAGGGGCAACGTGTATGAACAGGGCTGTGCCAGGTTTCTGGTGTGCTTGGAGTCAAACAAAATGTCGTAGCCCCGTTCTATAGATGTATGCACAGTTGTACTCCAAAACTTGGCAAAATCTGCATCAGACATAACACTTTTGAATACGCCAATGATGCGGGGGCGTGTTGCGCCAGAGTCGTACAATGCGCCAAAAGTTTGGTGCTAAACTGTTGTACAAATCCATACCATTTTGAACGTGGCGAGGCGGAGACTACTTTTGGCGTAGAATGGGGCACATAAAGTGCTATGAGACACTTTCATACAGCCGGTCAGATTGCACACTATTAAGAACAGAGGTAGAACTGACGAGTCAACGCCAGGTTCAGACATGTCCCCCTTGGTTTTTCGTAACAGATTTCAACAATTTTAATGGAATCCCTAATAAACTAATGTCTATGGGGATTTGCTAGTGACTCCTCCAATGAGCTGGAACAAGAACTCAACAGGCATGATCACCATCAATCCATAAGTGGTGTCGTAGGTGTCTGGCAGTGACTTATTATATAACATGCATTTTTGGTCATGGCTCATGTATGGGGATTTGTGGGAGGTAAGATGTCCACCAGTGGATCACTTGGCTGACATTTCCATTTATATTTGTGAATTATTCAGTATATGTATTGGAGAAAATTTGCTTAAATTTAGTGGCCCTTTCAAAGAACAAAAAGTCGTCCCTAATGTGGTAAGGGAGCATGGATTGTACTGGAGGGGGTATTCTACGATTTGAGGGCAGAGGGCAGCTCGTTGTTCCTCAATAAACAGCCTGAGATTTATTTATTACCATTTTGAGGTTGTGTCTGTGTATTCATGTACAGAGGAACATACCGTATCACAAGGACCTGGAGAACGAGGCGTGAAGTCCTGGACGCAATTAAAAGAGAGCACAATCTAGAGTAACTATATATATATAGTGCCAGCAGCGTGAACGCCATACATGGCACGATTGTTTATTCCTAAATGAGCTTAAAAGACAAGGTCCGACAACACTATCCCTCAAATTTTCAAGAGCCAGGATCCAGCTGCCTTACATGAAGTCATCGTAATAGAGCTCGTCGATGTCAGGCTCATCACGTTTGCTTTTCCCGGCCTTTGCAAGACCTTCTGGCTGCTTATGAGCCACTGGCTGACGCAAGGAAGGATGTTTCGGAAGTTCCCCGTAATCTGGAGACATCAAGAGCAGAAAAATCAGCGTTTGACAATATGTTTAATTTTTATCATCAATTTCTAACATATGAGTATGTATATCAGCCCTTCCCTTCCAGTGGATCATTGCCTGTAACATTGCTTGAACCTTTCCCTGTTCGGTTTGACACCAGTTTGTACAAACTTGTAAAAAATTTGGGTTCAGGACGGTTCAAACTCCAAACCTGAATTTCTTTTCCTTTAATCCATCGCTAACCGTAACCCTAATACAAAATTAGGATGTTTAACGGTTTAGTAATGCTTGAAAGGGTGATGTCCAAATGTTTTCTTTCCTCTGTTTATTAGGCAATGATTTGAACCCCTCCAAAGAAAAAAACAACAACAAAAAAGACTCAACTTTTCTCCTCCTCGCCTTCCAAAAGTCATAATGTTTTTATTTTTCCACCTACATAGAAATATGAGGGCTTTTATTTTGCAGGACAGGATGAACTTTCTAATGGTCTCATTCATGTTACCATAGAATACACTGGGAAACCACAAAAAAAGTATAAGTGGGGCCGTAAAAAAATTCCAACCATTTTCTATTTTTTACATTTTGTGCGACCAATAACTTTTTTTGTACTAACACCTATGGACTTAATGAGGCAGCATTTTTTGCGGGCCCGAAGTGTAATTTTTTATTGCTAGCAGTTTAGAATAGATGTGACTTTTTTATTATACTTATTACAGACATGAAATAACCCAAAAAAATTAAATTTTGGCGTTTGGAATGATTTTTCTTCTACGGTGCTCAGCGTACGGGATAAATGATGTTATATTTTAATAGATCAGACTTTTTGCAGACGCGGCGATAGCAAATATGTGTATCTTTATTATTATTTGTAAAATGGCAAAAGGGGGGTGATTTGAACTTTTAATATTTTTTTACACTTTAAAACTTTTTTTTTTTTTTTTTTTGTACTTTACCTTCAAATCCTCCTAAGGTGCTTCACCACTAGGGGGTGCGATCATTTATACAGCCTTATGCATTAGGGAGTACCAAGAAGGCAGTTCTACTACTATCTGCCTGGGGCAGGAAGTAGTGAAACAGAAATCATGGCGGTGATGGAAGCCTTCATAAGGCTACCAGCTGCCATGTTCACCAATTGGGAGCCCGCGATTTCGCTGCAGCCAGCCCGAACGAAGTGAGGAATGGTTCAAGGCCCTGTTTCTCATTGATTTAGATGCAGCGGCCATCTTTGCCACAGTGCATAAGGAGTTAAACAGTGCGGGATGGCAGTGGCTCCGTCCCATGTTATAACTGCCTTAGCTGCAATAAGCAGCTAACACCCGGTGATCCCACTACACAGCTCCTTAACGCCACCAGGATGTACCCATACATCCAGGTGGGTTAAGGTGTTAAATGCACAGCAGTACAAATGTAATTTTGCTTGCCTGCAACGGCATACAGGATCTCTCACTGCTGCAAATGGGTCATGTGACCTGCACTGAATGTTGCTGAAACTCACAGCAGGGTTGTGTGTCCTAGAAGTGGATCTCTCTATGCATTTCTATGGCAGATTCAAAGTCAGTCTCATAGGAATGCAAAAACTTTTTGTCAGCATCAAAAGCACTGTGCCTTGAAAGGGAACATATCACATAGATTATGCCCCCCTTGCTGAGGGCAGAACAATCTAGTGTCAGACCTGCTGTTCCCAGCGCTGTGTCCCTTATTCTGTAAGATGGAGCAGTTTCAGAAAATTTAGGGCAACACATACGGTATGAATGGACCTTGCACCTTCAACACTTTTGAATGCAGCAAAGTTTGGCACAAAACGGTCGTACAAATCCAGACCATGGCAAAGACGAATTTTGGCACATAACACTCTTTCAACATACTGTCGCATAGTACACTATTAAAAACAAAAGTCATACATGTCACCCCTTACGCGCAAATTTGGCAGAGTAGCCTGTTCTGCAAGAGATGAGTCTAGATTATTTATGAGTGGGCATTAGCCCTACCTACCTATTGACAGTCCCACCTACCTACCACGGTTGGGCACAGCTATCCACCAGTCATGAATAAACTAGACCTCTTTCTGGCAGAACAGGCTGCAAGCTGCCAGATTTGAGCATTAAATACTCCAAACCTCCAGCATCAGACAGAAGAAGGGACGCAGCGCTGGAAACAGCAGGTCTGACACTAGTTTGTGCTGTCCTCAGCAAGGGAGGCATAACCTATGTAACAGGTTCCCTTTGGGTATGTTCACAAGGCGTCTTGTGGCGTGTACCTGTATGTGCCGCAAGATGCCGTGTGTTTAGAAGAACGCGCTGATCAGCGTGTTCTTCTAAAGCGCAGGGTGGCCGACCCCATTCACTTTCATTATCAATGCCGCGTATACGCCGGAAAGAAGCGAAGCGACATGGCACTCCTTTCTGCTGGTGGCGGGGAAGACAGCAGGTAATCATAGCTCTTCATGAAAGCTATGATTACCGTAATTACAGGACATATTTCAGGGCGCATTGCAGTGCAATTATGCCCCAAAATTCACCCTAAAAGATGCCTGTGAACATACCCTTAAAGTTAAGCAGGGTGCAGGTTAACACTGGGGCATCAGTCAGATATCCAGTATTCAGATGAAGGTAAGTAAAGGCACTGCTGGGCATCTAAAAGCATTGTGTAATGAGCTAAGTGGGGAAAAATGCACTTGACTGCTGCACGAGTGATATCCAGTTGGAAAGACCAGAAGAAAACAGACCGCAGCAGAGTGAGGACGGCACAGCAACGAATCCCAGCTCGGAGGAGAGGGGGGTATAACTTTTTTTTTTATTATTATTTTAGAATGGCAGCAGTATCCCATTTCAAAAATAACAAAAATTTATTGGACAGCCCCTTTAACCTCACCCCTCCATGGCACTTCTGGTCCCACAGTGCTCTGTGACATCGAAGCAAGAGCGCCACAGGTCCAGAAATGCCACAAAGAGGGAATTAAAGCCTTATAAAACATGTAGAAACCCAAGCCCATGTTTGGGTTACGATTATTTTCCTGCTGAACCAAAAATTTATTACGGGCAACCTGAATTGAAATGCTCAGATGTGGGACGAATTTGAATGAAATCCGAAGTAGGACACTACCTGTAAGACTCCATACATAGCTAAATCTCTATTCCACGGATATAGAATCTTGACAAATGCAGAAAATTACAAAAAACAAAGCCAGTTTTGACCTTCCTGACAGAGCCCTATTTTTGAAATCCGACATGTGTCACTTTATGTGGGAATAACTTTGATACTTTTACCTATCCAAGTGATTTAGAGATTGTTTTCTCGTGACACTTTTTTCACCATAGGTTTCTATGGGGAAAAATGTGAGTTTTAGACCAAAACCGTTTTATACATGTGGCCCATTGTGCTTCAAGTTAGTAAAAAAATTTTGGTCCATACAATCCTTGTTTATTTTTGTAAAATATCAAAACGTCGTAAACATTTTGAAAAATCTGCCACTTTTAAAGTTTAAACAAAGACAGATACTTATACCACACAAAATAGTTTATAACTAGCATCTACCATATGTCCACTGTACTTTGGCATCATATTTTTTATGACATTAAAGGCTTAGAAACTTAGCAGTTATTTTTCACATTTCTAAGAATTTTTTTTTTGTAGGGAAAGTCCAGTTTTGACGTGGCTTTGAGGAGCCTGTATATTAGATACCCCCATAAATGACTCCATCTAAGAATTTACAGCCCTTAAAAGTATTAAAAACAGCATTGAAGAAGTTTATGAACCCATTACATGTTTCACATAAATTAAAACAAAGTAGAGGTGAAATTTACAAATCTCAGATTTTCAATACCCAATGCTGGAAACAGGGGATGTTCACGCAGCGTTTTTTAGATGTGTGTTTGGGTAACTTTTCCAAACTCAAATACTTATCTAACAATGCTCAGTGTGTTTTACATTGATTTCAGACAATACGTGTTTTACATACGTCTTTCAGATGCTTTTAACGGATCTGATCAAAGAATTGACATCAATTCTTGATCCGCTTTACGCATCGGACACCCCAATTAAAACTATAGGGCGAGTTTTCACGCCGTGTTTGGGATTGAAAAACACTGTGTGAACATAGCCTAAGGGTATGTCTGCAGTGCTAATGTTATCCCTTTTGCGGCCCCCCCCCCCCCCCCGTTCCCTCGGTCTGTATTTACTCACCTGTCCACGCTCCTGCTCCAGTCCTCTCTAGATAATACACTAAATTACCAAGCCAACATTCTTTCACCACCTGGGACATAAGGAACTTCCTGCCTGTGCTCTGGGTCAGTTTGTTGAGTTCCCACATTGATCCTGACCTCTGCTTGCTGTCCAACATCCAAATTCCAGTATTCCTGTAATGCTGATACCTGCAGCTACACCAGCCCATTACCTGTAATGCTGATACCTGCTGCCACGCCTGTCTGCCTCCTTTCTGGGAATCTGCTACAGTTTACGGTTACACCTGCCGGTTACCTTTCACCTCAGCCTGTTCTCCCAGTCCTTCATTCAGCACTTCGGTTGTCACCGTGTCAGGGATAGCGACCTGCAAGTTGCCCGCAGCTAAGTCCGTCCGGCCTTGCGATGGGCTCTGGTACAGACCTTGGGCTCCTTAGACTCCACTCCCTGGCGTGGTTTGCCTCACCATCTGTCTAGATGGCCCAGAGGTTCCACATACACAATTACACTTGTTCTCGAGATACATACAGTTACCAGAGGTGAGACCCACACTAGATATTGATGGCATATCCTAGCAATATTCCATCAATGTCCATGGTGGAAACATCTCTTTAATGTGGGGAAAGATACAGTAAAAATATGACAAAACAGCAAGGAATGGACATGCTCCATTCTAAGGCTATGTTCACACGGCTTATTCTGGGACGTAATTCAGTCCGTAATTATGCGCCAGAGTGCGCCAATTACGGGCTGAATCCGTCCCAGTAACTACGGTAATGCACAGTTCTCATAGAACTATGCATTACGTCTCCTCTCCCTGCTCGGCGAATACGCCGAGGGGGGAGATAAATGACAGGTTACTTTCTAGCGGCGTATACGCGCCGCTAGCAATGACTGTCTATGGGCCGGCGAAGTGCCGGCTCCCCGC
Source organism: Phyllomedusa bahiana (assembly GCA_025379985.1). Lineage (NCBI taxonomy): Eukaryota > Metazoa > Chordata > Amphibia > Anura > Hylidae > Phyllomedusa > Phyllomedusa bahiana. The sequence goes on from JAODAL010005859.1 coordinate 75,776, forward strand.
TCGCTCCCCCCCTGCCGCCCCGGCCACACGGCGTAATTGCGGGGTGGAATTACGCCCCGCAGTTAAGCCGTGTGAACATAGCCTTAAAAGCATCAAATACAATTCAGCTGGTACACAGCCCAGGAATAACAGCTATGATCCTTTAAATGAGAGCAAATATTGGATTATTAAAGACTACAATATATCCATACAATGCTATTACCATCTACAAGTCCAAAGTGCTCCACAGGGATCTCAGCAAGAGCTTCAAGACTGAGGGGGTAGTCACGACGAGCTCTGTAATCAGATAGAGAGATCAGTATGACATCCGTAGTTACTTGTTGGTAGAACATCGGTGGCTCAGCGGGCTCCTTACATACCTACCTTGATAGAACCGGATAACATACGCCCGTTTCTAGAATAAGCAATAGCCACACTGATGAGAACCAGTAACTTCCATCCATGGCTGGAGCACTCAAGCCTGGTGAGGGCATAGAACCTCTTACATCACAAGGAGCAGAGTCATGTGGTCAGGTCAGAGAAGACAATGGAGACCGACCCTGGCCAGGTGCCAAGTAGAATTTTTTTTTTTTTTATTGTTCACTGATATAAAACCCACTGACAAAAGTGCATAAATGTTTTATTTTACAATCTCCTCCTTGATTAACATTACAAGGAACTTTCTTGTACAAGTCAAAAATCACATAACCCTGTACAGTATAATAGGCAAAACCTTTGATGGAAAATAATTCATCTCAATTATTTTACCCTTTTTTAGAATGAAGCTGGGTTTACACTTCGTTTTTTGCTACATTGCAGGTGCCCATGTGATACAGCCATAGAGCCCCAGCCAGCCCGTAGACATTTATAGAACAAATGTAGTCCTTTCTGTGTTGGAACCACTGGTCTACCATACTTTTGTATCTCTCACAAAAAGCACATACCGCCCAAATAGGACTGCATTGGTTCTATTAAAGGGGTTGTCTCATCTCAAAGTTTCATAGGATGCATGCATGAAATAATGCTGCTTTGCTCTGTCACTTCCTGGTCAAACTGTCTGTAATTAGCATATGAGCTCCATGAATTCAGACTCCTACTAATTAGATAAATCTTATGCTGTCAGGACCAGGGAGGCTTCTGAGTTAAAGTAAACAGGAGTAATTACTGTCTTTTGTGTGAAAGATCAGATAACAAACAAGCTTTCACTGTCCGGAGATCTGTGCTGCTGCGACCTGTGTGATGACATCACTCCCTACTATCGGATAGAACAAACAGCAGGGGGGAGAGGGGGGGGGGGGAGAAGTACACAGGTCGGTCACTTGGGGAACCAGAGAGAGCACAGAAGGTGATAAAATTATTTGTAGCTCCTCAACAAAACAAAAAAATGGACAACGCAATATATTTGGAAAAAGTCTTCATTTATGGTTCCCTATATGTTGAAAGCTAATCTTTGTAGCGAGACAACCCGTTTAATACCAACTGGGCATCCATGGCTACGTCGGTATCAATCAGGGGACCTTTTCTCATGATACCCCCACTGATACCTGCAACCCAGCAAGACGCGAAGTGTGAACCCAGACGAACTTTGCTTTTCTGATGTTGTATAGATTTTGAGTTGTATGAAAATTTCTCCCTTACTCACATCAAAACATAAAAATGTCAAATTCTGATGGTTCTCCCGTTACCGCGCTGCAGCGCTGAGATAATAGCCGAGGCGTGATCACATAACAAGTCATAAAAGAGCTGTTGCTAGGCAACACCGACCACCTAAAGGGATCAGAATCTCGGAAACAACTATTCACACCACCAAGGAAGGTGTTGCAAGCAAAGAAGCTTTTACATAGCTATTCGATCAATGGCTGAAAGTACAGTATATATAAAGGAACACTCTAGGATTGATTTTTTTTTTTTCTTCATTACAAATTGCTTCTAGGGACACCCTACCCGTGTTTTCCAAAAAGAATACAGGGTATTATATTATTTTCATTTCCAAAAAAAAGACCTAGAGTTAAAATATGTTTCAGCAGCATAAAATAGAACCCAAATGAATGTAAATGCTGAGTGCACGCCAACCAGATCAGGATCACGGTCTATAGGAAAATGCAAAAATATGGAGAAGGCAGCAAAAAAGTAATGGAAGTTTACCCAACAGCAGCGTTTCGGTTCTGAACAGAGCTTGAGAAAGGTTCTGTTCAGAACCGAAACGTTGCTGCTGTTGGGTAAATACATTTTCATTACCTTTTTGAAGTGCTGCCTTCTCCATATTTTTGGGGGAGGGCTTACTTAGGGTATGGTCACATGGATTATTGCGGCACGTGTAGTACGCGCCACAATACACCAGGTGCCTTGGAACCACGTGCTGATCAGCGTGTAATTCCAAAGCACCGGGGGGGCTGGCCGGGCACCGGCCCCATAGACATGCATTGTCAGCGATGCGTATTCACCGCTGACAATTGACATGTCAATTCTCCCCCCTGCGTGTACAATACGATCGTATTGTATGCGCGGGGGATGAAGCGTAATCCATAGCTCTCTCTGAGAGCTATGAATTACCATAATTGCGGCGTGCATTTCACCATGTATTAAGCGCAATACGCTGCGAAATACGCGTGCAATTATGCTCACAAATAAGCTGTGTGAACATACCCCAACATTCACAATTGCTGGTGCTGTGTCAGGGTGTCTTATGGTAACACTTACTGGCACTCTTAAAACACTGTGTGCAGTGCCACTCTCTTTCTCTATGCGGTCGGGAGGTGGCAGGAGACGGGAGTGGGACTCGAGACCGGTGGTTGTGACATCACACGTGGCTGCTTCTTTGGGAGTGAGCAAGGCCGGATGGTGGGGTCCAAGAGGAGGCACAAGGTGGGACCCTGGGGCGGCAGCCAAGCCCACAGCACAGCAGCGGCCAGAAGGTGGGACCCAGGAGCCATTTTACCGTGCCATGGTGGGAGGAAGCGGCGAGACGAGGTGAAAGCTACATTATGCCTATTCCAGTGTCTCCAGCGTTATGTCTCTGTGATGTTAGTGACATAACCTAGCGTCACGTGACATAACCTAGCGCTGGAGGCGCTGCCCAACGAGGGCTTATTTATGGAGTAGGGCTTATATTTAAAGGCTACTCCAAAAATCAAGCTAGGGCTTATTTTTGGAAAATCAGGGTAGTGACAAATAACTTTGCTTACCTGCAGGTGAATGCAGGATTTCTGGTTGATGCAACAGCTGTCAGGTCGCATGACTTGGGATCGAGCAAGGCCAGCTGGCGGGGTCCAAGAGGAGGCACGAGGTGGGACCCTGGAGCGGCAGCCAAGCCCACAGCATAGCACTGTAGCGTCCGGAAGGCAGGACCCGGGAGCCATTTTATCCTGCCATGGTGGGAGGAAGCGGCGAGACGATTTGGAAGCTACATTATGCCTATTCCAGTGCCTCCAGCGTTAAGTTATGTCTCTGTAATGTTAGTGATATAACCTAGCATCACGTGATATAACCTAGCGCTGGAGGCGCTGGCTAACTAGGGCTTATTTTTGGAGTAGGGCTTATATTTAAAGCCTACTCCAAAAATCCCTAAAAATCAAGCTAGGGCTTAGTTTTGGGTGAGGGCTTATTTGTGGAAAAACAGAGTAGTGACAAATAAGACCATATCCCCACGGCATAGAGCAAATACCGGTCGGAAATCCCGACCGGCATTTGCTCTGTTTACCGGCCGTGTACACAGCCGCAGAGGGACGGCTTTTCTCCGTGGTTTGTGGACCAAGCCCTCCCCCTTCGCATTGACATGTTGGTATTCCGCCCAAAAACCGGGAGAAAGAATGAACATGCTCAATGTTTTTCGGACCGACGGCGGTGTAAAAAACGTCCGGCAGAAAATCCGTGGGACCGATGCATGGATTTTCCATTAAGATCCATTCTAAAGTTTGACAGCTGGTTTATAGAAGGCTTTCAAAACTGTCTGTAAAACCGGACCGTGGGGATATGCCCTGACTTTGCTTTCCTGAAGCTGAATGCAGGATTTCTGGCTGATGCAACAGCTGTCACATCACATGACCTGCTCTAGAATCAGCTGAAAAATGCTGTGCTTTTGATGCGGACAAGAAGTCCGTCTCTATGTGAACTCCTGACTTTGAACCTCCCATAGGAATGTATAGAGAGATTCACTTCTGGCTCACACAACCATGCAGTGAGTTTCATGTTGTGCAGGTTGCATGACCAAGGGGCAGCAGTAGGACATCCTGTATGCAGCTGCAGGTAAGCAAAATTAATGGTACTACTGTACCTAGAAGCAATTGCTAATGAACAAAGGGGGAAAAAATCTTGCAGTGCTGCTTTAGAGTAGCAGAAATCTGAATGCAGCTCTGGATGTGAATAGGATAATAAGACTCAAATCAGCAAAAAATAAGTATTTGAGCAGTGGCTTGACAGTGGACAGCAATGTGCTAGAAGCCCATACAACTGCTATGGGGTCCATGGACAGGGGGGGTCAGGCTATGCATAGACACATAGGTGATGGAAACCAGGCTGAAAGTCAAAATTAAAACCATATATGACTGTCAGTCTGGCCGTTTTGATGACACCTGACAAAATCCACAAAGGAATTAGGTTTTTTATATGGAATCATTGTATAGAATTTAATTAGAAGGAAAGATCAACAGACAAAAACTGATCTATTTTTGACATGTAATGAGGGCGAATGCTACTGGGGATGGTTAATGGCAAAAGGAGACAAAAGGTCCATTGGTTGGACACCAATCAAGAATGACATGGGAATAAACCAAAGGGTGTGTAGAGTTTGAATTGCCTTTTTGCCCTCTAATAGGCATCTGCATATCACAAGGCATTATGGGAAAGAAGCTGAGAAGCTCAAGTGCCCTCTATTTGATGTAATAAATACTCAGTTCGCTTTTGACCCACTGTGTCTGAGAAAGCAAAAATGATATTTGGCCAAACCAGTATCTCTCATCTGCATACAGCTGTTTTGGGATGTTTGTCCCTCATCAGTGCAGAACAGAGCCATACTGGCTGGGAGACAATGAGTGACTAAGAAAGGAGAACATCTCTCCTTGAGGCAAGGTAAGCACCAAATGGGGTGTAGAATTTGAACTGCCTTTTTGCCCTATACTAAGCATCTGCATATCACAAGGCATTATGGGAAAGGAACTGAGAAGCTCAAGCGCCCTCTAGAAGATGTAACAAATCCTTAATTCGCTTTTGACCCACTGGGTCTTGAGAAAGCAAAAAGGATATACTCATTGCCTCACACACGGCCAGCCAGCATCACTTTGCTCTGCACTGATGAGGGACAAACATCCCGAAACAGCTGTATGCAGGTGAGACATATGGTGAGAACTGGCCTGCACAGTACCCAAGGGTCGACCAAAGCTAAATGCATAAAATAAGCATAAACATTTGGACTGGTAAAGAACAGTTTTTATAAGATTAGAAAAACATGGCTGCCTACAGAAAGAGCACCACTCCTGTCCATGGGCTGTGTATTGTACTAAACCAAAATGAATGGGGCTGACCTGCAATGCCAGACTCAGCCTCTGGACACAAGTGGAGCCAGTTCTGGAAGAAAGTATCCATGTTTCTACAATCTCATACAACCCCTTTAATAACAGAAACCGTAAAACATGACGCAGTGAGAAAGAAGTATGGAAAATCATCATAGGATCCCAGAATCCACGGTCCAACGCTTCAGCTCTTTAAAGTCTTTCTCCGATCATGGACTGTTGTAGAAAACATCAAACATTTAGGAAATATTATATCACAGTTTAAAATTGGAAAATCCAGAAGTCATGTTCCAACATCCCTTCCGAGCGGTGATGGCAGCCCTTGCCATGCTGGTAACACATCATATTTGGTGGTCCTCATGATCGATCAAGGATAAGGAAGAGCCCAGATAAGCCCCAGGAATCCTTCAACCCCAGTTGTAGAAATAAATCTTCTGCCACACAGGTAGGTAATCCATCAGAGGACCTTCAAAGAGACAAGAAGGTTACCATACGGAGCCCCACAGGCATTCGTCCATATAACAGAGGTGAGGAACCTTTCTTCTGCCAAGGGCCATTTGGATATTTATAGCATTATTCATGGGCCATACAATATTATCAACTTAAAAATTTAAACTGAAGTGCTGGATGTTCCATCACCGCTACCCCAGAGTTTATATGCAGTGTGCCCGAATCTTTAATCCCCTCATGCTTGGATGTCCATGCCTCTCCGTGCAGTAGCATATCAGGTGAACTAGAGTTGACACCAAAGTCCAGAATGCCCTCCATCGGTTTGAATGCAATGAGGCCAAGTCTCCAATCCCCCACATCCCATATCCCCAGATGCTCAGTAGTATAATGGGGCAGAAATAGCATGGAGTACAGCTGCTACTGATGCATGCAATGCCCCAGAGTCAGCAAACAACCCTCATCTGATACCATGAAAAAACTAAATCAACTACATATGCAATCTGCATGGGGTCACATTGACCCCATGGTACAAGACAAGGGTTAAAGAACAGTGCATGCGCAGTAGTACATCAGGAAGGAGCAGCTTAAGTGAGATCTGCTGCTGCGCATGCGCCGTTCTCTAAAGCTCCTGGCACTTGTTTGCTGACTCTGGGGCATAGAACGCAGGGCCGGATCAAATTATTTTTGCAGGCCATATACGGCCCTCACCACAGATGTTTCCCACCTCTGCTACATAATAACCTAATACACTATACCACTTACGTGCCACTAGTCCAAGCCCTGGGACGTAGTCTCCTAATAGACGTAGGAGAAGCAGCAGACGAATTCTGTCAATACATCAAAATTAAGTAATTGTTTTTTTTCTGTTTTCACACTCATGGCATATTCACACAACCACCTACTCAGTCTGTGTTATGGGAGAATATAGTCACAAAATTATTAGCATAAAAGCAATATGAATACTAATATTTAGGACAGCGACACTAGTGATCCCCTGATCCTAGTAGGTCCAGAAGGCTTGTTCAGTTTTAGATTTCCTCAGGAGTGGAAATGTAGTGCTGCACGCCAATCAAAGGCGACCATATGATACATGGACTGATTGGGTCTGCCAGAGTGGGTGCCACTTTTACTTAGCGGCTCTGCACATTGGCTCATCTAGCACGGGTCCGGAACCCCGTAAGGGAGGCTCCACATGACCCAGGGCCCCGGCTCTGCGGGCGGTACGCCCGCTGTGCGGGGGGAACGAAGTATAAATACGGCCCCCCGTACAATGCGGGAGCAGACAAGCGGTCAGCGTATCGAAGTCCCACCCTCCCTTATGCCTATTGAGACATTGCAGGGTGCGGGGAGGTATTTTCTGGGGCGGAGTACGTTGGGGTCGGACAAATGGGTATTGATACTTGTCGCAGTGGCTTTGGCGGGGTCCTTAGTGGCGGTGACAATTTTGGTGGGGAGTCAGAATTGAGGATGGCTCCACAAGTTTATGGCTCCTTTTGGTCTGGTCTGGCAAAGGTGGGGGCTCTACAGGCTGGGTCCTTGTGTGCAGGTAAAGTGTTGGTAGCTGCCTGAGGTGGCTCGTGGTGCCCTTGAGTCAGAGGTGACGACTGAGGGTAATGCATCAAGGATATCCTTAGGACGGCTCCAAGGACCTCATCCCCATTGGTTCTCTTCATGGGTATGGGGAAGTAGGTTGGTTTTTACAAAAGTTTTTTCTGATAATTCTTGGACGGTTATTCATGTCTTGATACAAGTTAATAAAACAGCTGCTGTGGCCAATTTATCCAACTCGTCTCAGTGTTTTCTATATTGGCAATGGTGGGGGTGGTTGGGATGGTTTTTTATAGCTGGGTTGGATAGATGGTCATAGGTGTGAGCAGAGGTAAGGGCTGCTCAGGGTCAAGGATATATGTAAACCCTATTACGGGGGGTTGTACCGATATACTGTCAATTAGGACAACACCCTTACATCATAGAGATGGGTCCTCGGCACAGGGTCTTTAACATGGACGACCATTCATTGCAGTGGTCACCAAGTAGACTACATTTTCTCTGTAGCAGCTGCTAAGGTGACATGTATAGCCGACTGCCTCTTCCTCTACAAGTATAAGCTGTTTGCCGGGGGCCTCGGCCTTTGTACTCTCTACAGCTCTCATATTTACCGGGTGATGAGAAAACCTCTTAGCTAGTTTTGCCATAGACTGAGTGAAAATAACAGATGAATATCTGCATCAATCTGTGGATCTTGTGTATTGCCACGACAAGCTCCGACCCAAGGCAACTGTGCAGGATCGTACTAGTATCGTCCAGAATATTTTTATTTTGTAGAAGGAAAATGAGTTTCGTATCAGCCTCTGTGATGCTTCATAAGTTCTAATACCTGCATTCATCTGTGTGTCCTGGATACTCACTCAGTGTAACGATTATAAAACGGAGAACGTAGCAAATAATAAAGTAGTAGTAGGGTCCTTCTCCTCAGCTCTCCTCGTTCCCTGCGGCTTAGATGGTCGATGTCACGAAGCATGGACAGGCTGTAATAGAAGAAACATCACTTCAGATTTCATTGCTGAGACTCTCAGCAATGTATAGCCATGAACTGCATGGGAAAGGGTTTCTGCAACCTAATTTATAAGTCATCATGTACTTACACAGAGTAAGAGGCGCGTGTCCTTTTCAATAAGACAGTGTATTCCAATTAAACATTACGAAGCATTATAACTGCCTAAGCTGTTGGGCAATGCCCAAAAGGCAAATATATCATATAAAGGTACTTGTAATCCCTTATTATCCGCGTTTGTTCAGGGTTGCTATACCAGGAATCTCCAATTCCTGCTACATGAATACTTGAACAAAATACTTGAAAGCAAAACCCAAATTTTGTATAAAATCTTCAAACTTTTCTTTTTACAAAATATAAAACCTATCATAGCCTAATGAGGCTTACCGCACATTTTTCATCCTATGAAGGGTAGCAGAACAACGCTCATTCCATTCGTGGAAAAATTCAAAGTCCCATGTAGGTACGTTAGTAGAGGAGTGCAGCCGCTGCACTTGGTGCAGAGCTCCTGCAACGTTTCAGAGGTGAATACCTCTTTCTTCAGAGGTATTCACCTCTGAAACATTGAGGTGAAAAAAAAATGTGCGGTAAGCCTCATTAGGCTTGATATGTTTTTATTTGTAAAGAAATAAAATTTGAAGATTTTTTTTAAAAATTGGTTGCTTCAAGTATTTTCTTCAAAAGGCAAATACCAACTGTGATCAAAAGCCTGAAGAAAGTTTTTAACAAAGACTTTGAAGCAAATTTATCTCAACTAGTGCCATCAAAGTCTGATACGTGCAGGTCCCACGTATCTCGGGAAACCGTCACCGTCACCCCCCCCCCCCCCCCCCGAGTCCAGCTCAGAATGGCGAGTCGGTCATGTCTGCGCAGAACTCTTCATTCTGTTCTATATGAGTTTTGAGTACAGCCGAACACACCGCTCACCTGTACTCAGAACTCCCATTGAGCAGAAAGAAGAGTTGTGACCAGGTCTCCATTCCGAGCTTACAAAATGAGTGTAGGTCCTATAGGTGGGATCCACACCTATCAGACTCTAATGCCATATCCTTATAAATCTTTGGTGGGGACATACCTTTAATTTAGAGGGTTGTTCCCATCTCACATTCATGATAAATTGATTTAAAAAAACCACCGTAAATGTCTGCACTAGTGTTGAACGATTTAATCGAGAAAAGTTAAAAATCGAGTTGATTTTACAGTTTCTCAATCGTGATCCGCTCCGATTTTTTTCTGGTAAAATCGGGTTAAAAAACAATTAACCTATGATCTTCTCCCATTGATTTTCTTCAAAATCGGGAATCGACTTAATCTCGATTTTATGGCAATCGCTCATCTCTAGTCTATACCTATCTTGAGAATGGGAAAGCTTTCAGGCTGAAAAGAGAGAAGGTCACACCCGTGTAGCAGTCTCTACTGAGGAGCACTCTGAACTCCCTTAGAACAAAATGGGGAGTCCCATTCAAGTGACATATCCTTCCGAAAATCTCCAAACATGGGACCTGCACCTCGTAGCTTTTCGTGGAAGAATAAAGTTCAGAAGACTTCACCTCGCAACCTGTTGGATGCTTTCCTTTTTTGCCCTATGTGAACCACACTTATCAGACCTTTAAGACATATCCTATTGATATGCCATAAATATCAAAGATTGAAAAAAAAAAAAAACCTTTTAAGGTATATTCACACACACAGCAGATATGGAGTAGAAATTTCTGCAATGGTCTTATTCATCCAAACAAAGCTTTAAGAAATCCATGTGTTTGCTGCAGAAACAACCTCATTCACATCCATGGAACTTATTTTCCGTCTCAGAAATGTCTGCAATTAACCTACTGTGTGTGAATAACCCCCTTGAAATTTTTTGAGAACTAAAATTAGGAAATTACGTGAGACAGTATCACTTTCTCTGCAGTGCTAAGTGTTGCAGTGGGGTCTGAGCCATGCATACCCTGTTTCCCCGAAAAGAAGACCTAGTGCATTTTTTTATGCAATTCAGAGTTTGGCTGCTTATGCTGATGTTTATGATGAAATCACTACAGTATATTAATACATATTGATGTTTTGTTTAACAATAAATGTGAATTATTGTTCATAGAAATATAAAACATCCCCTAAAGAGAAGTCTTAGCTCATCCTTAGGAACAAAAATTAATATAAGACACTGGCTTATTTTCGGGGAAACACGGTAGCACCTACTAGTGGTCAGAGAGTTATCACATCTCAATTCTAACACATTTTAGGGATTCAGGTTTATAACTTTTTATTGACTCCTATCCGTGGAGACTGGTGGTATGCAGAACGTCCTAAAAGTGCATGCTAACCTTGTAACATCCAATGCAGCTGCCAGCAACCAAGGTTTCCAGGATTTCTGACCCCATACAGCCAAGCTCGCTACTGTAGAGTAAGGGTTAAGGTGCAATTACCAAAGATGATAGGACACTAAAGCTAAGGAGATAGAAACATGGAGAAAGGGCCCGACACAACCAATGCGCTCACATCCGTCTCCATAATCGCAGAGTTGAAGGTGCCTTAAAGGGAATGTGTCATCAGAAAATGACCCATTGTTTAACTCATGTCTTTATGTTAAACACTTTTTATTTTCCATATCACTAATCAATTTATTTATTTTTTTTAAATCTGGAGATCCTGCAGTTTTCACTTTGGCCATTAGGCTTAAAGGAGTTGTCTCATTACAAGCTTTCAGCCTAACTCAGTGAGCCTGGCAGTTGAACTGAGGGGCGTGCTTCTTGTCTGCCTCCTCTCCTCCCTCTTCCCACCCCGCCCCTCACACACAGAAAGCTCTCCTAATTTAACCTTCTATACAGCAGGGAGTAGGGTGGTGGGCGTGAGGGGTTTTGTGGCCATAGATAAGCCAGTGAGTGCCTGCCTAGGCTGCTGCACTCTTGCTGCCGTCTCCACAGTCAGGAGACAGAGAGATCTGATCTATGAGTGTGGAGCCGAGCAGGTGTTATGTAATTGTTCCTATACCCCCTGCTCAGCATACAAATCTGTACATCTCCACCCCCCGCCCCCCGCAACAAACAGACCCGTCCAGAACTAACACAGGGGCAGCTGTGAAGAGTTACTATACTCAGGATGTGTCACTAGTAACACCAGAGCATGAAGCCAATCACATGCCCCCTGATCTGTATAGTATTAGTATGTTACCAGCTCCACAAGACACATCATGATTATAGAAACAACAGGTTCACTGCTGTCACATCATCTTTGGTAAGAGCAGAGGTAGCAGCACACACATGGTTTATCCAGGCAGCAGGGCCACAGAAGCAGAGCCCCTCCCACCTACCCTCCACTACAAAGCATTCTGTGTGGGAGTGGGCTCTCTGCTCTGACCTGTATTCAGAGGCTGATTGAGACATACAGACCAGACTAGCCAGTGAGATAGGATCAACAGGTCGGTCTGCTCTAGAGATTTGAGAAGCGATGTACTCCCTACTAACATGGGCTTACTCAAAATCAGAAGGACATGCTGTAATGAACATATATTGCAAAGCTGCTTGTTTTTTTAAAGATCTTTTAATTAAAACCCAATCATTGTAGCGAGACAACCCCTTAAGGAATGTGTCATCAAAAAATGACTTATTGGTTTAACTCACATTTTTATGTTAAACATATTTTGTAGGAATTTTGGTTATGTTTTTTTTTTTTTTTCCATATCACTTTTCAATATTTTTTTAATAATTCTAAGTCCTGCAGTTTTCACTTTGGGCTCACTAAGTCCTAATATCCTGACACTTCCTGCACTGTTAGAGAGCCTTTTCAGCCTGTGTGCTCATTAATCAGTAAAAGCAGGGTCCAAACCTGTGAAGAGGATATACCATTGTGTACAGAGAACACAAGTAAACTACACCAGTCACAATAGTGAGATGTCACAGCTTCCCCTCTCTCCCCCCTACACAGTTGAAAACTCTCCTAACAAGTCTATGGGACAGAATCTGTCTAAGATCCTATGTGGTCATAAAGCAGCTGTAAAGTATCTCTCTGACTGCCTGTTAAATCATGCAACAATAATTTCTATCCCCACAATCATATATAGACGGCTGAGTAGAGAAATCTACAATCAGAATAAAAACGACTGAGAGGAAAATAATATGGATCAAGGTCGTGATTTAATAAGTAAAAAAAAAAATTGCCAACATATTCCCTTTAATAATAGTCTGACACTTCCTGTGCTGTACCGAAAACTTTTTAGTAGTCTCCTCATTATCAGCACAGGCAGGATTACACTGAAAGGTGACACCAATGGATAGTTAACACAGGATCCACCAGTTACAATTAGAGATAGTCACAGCTCACATCATCCCCCTCCCTGCACACTGACTTCTTCCCAGGTTACAGAGCCTAGAAAACTCTCCTATAGAAGTAAATGGGTCTGCTCCTGTTTCACGCAGGCCCCTATGTCCATGAAGCTGCTGTAAAGCATCTCTCTAAATGCTGTTAAAAGCAGCTCAGGCAAGATGGCTGCCCTCAATCCTTTACAGACAGAATTTTTATTTTTTTTTTAAAACCACACTAAAAAAATAAAAATCTACAGTCAGAAAATAAAAATGGCTAATAAGAAACGAATCAGTGTCTGGTTTTAACTTGTAAAAAAAAAAAAAAAAAAAAGCCATTGAATTCTTTTTCAGTAAAGGATACAGTGTGTGATGGGTCTCAGGATGTGAACGGTTTCTGCAATGGTGCCCAGTGTCCCCAGATCAGAAGGTTTTCCGTTCTTTTCATTACGTCCCGTCACTACCTCTGCATCTGTAGACCAAGGGCTTCTCCAAAAGCGACTGCGGCCAGGAGGAGCTTTAAAAAATAAGTTATATATAACATCAAAACAGGACACACAGTGGACAGATCAATGAGATAAGGTGGTTAGAAATAATCTTACTGTCACCGAGGGACCGCACAGCACGGCTCGACCGCTTGCCCACAAAACAGCTGTCTTGCTTTCCATTGTTGTCCTCTTCTAAAGGATCAAATAACAAAATCTGATTAGGAACGCCTCCGCCTCCCAAAACTACACCAAATATCAATCAAACAAGGGATAAAACATGGTTTTTAATAAATATCCATTCAAATTTTATAGAAGTGTCTATTATAATAATAATGAACACTAAACTGCACCTATACAGAGGGAAACAAAAACGTTCCGATCTTACTGCCGTCTATGTTGCAAATCCAGTCCTCCACTTGGGTATCAGTCCAAAAAATAATTCAAAATGGCTCTATGGGGGATAGATATATGATGTAAATCAACCCTGCTTGACCTCTCGTGACCATTGTCACCAAACCACTAGTGTGATCGCCCAAATATGGGACTGCAACCTACGCCTGCCACAAACTGTATCCTATTCAAGATGATACAATACGGCAAATTTTCTCAACGAAGTATCTAAGCAATTAAAGGGTATGTTGTCACACAGTGTATCTCGGTGCGTGAATTGCGCTTCAATACGCCGAATTATGCCTCTGCAAATTAGTAATTCTTTGCGTCTCATTGAGACTTGATTACCTGCCGTTTTCCCTGGCCAAACATATATGCGCGTTGTAAAATGAAAATGGCATGTCACTCCTCAAGCGCCGGGGAACGTGATAGTCAATGGTTGCCGGCTATCAACACTTTGAGAAGTATGCACATGCCAGAGCGACTTCTAAAACACCCGGGAGTCATTGCACACGAACAAGCACTATCTCAATACGCCGTGTGAACATACCCTAAAAGATACGTGCACATGAAAAATGTTTTTGTTTCCCCTCACCGGTATTTAACAGTCCCATTCCTCTCTAATCGGGTTTTTGATGCAGATGCGACAAAAAAAACATTTGGACCCAAATACTTCGGATATTGAACTATGTTTCAATTTTTTTTTAAAAACAAAGCATTTATTAAATCCGACCTCAAGAGAATCCGAGGTTGTGAGGCCAACAATTCGGATTTGCAATTTGAGGTCTACGAGGAAAGTATAACAGTTGGATTTTGACCGTATTTTTAAAATCCGAATCCACAAAGATTTTCCGACTGAAATGCTTAGTCATGTAGCACGGACCCTAATGCACTTCATCAGGTTAACAAGGATTCTCAATCAGTAAAAATATGATCAAAAGTGTACAATACACCCCCCTATAGTTCTAGTCTAAGGGTGCAGAGATAAGGTTAACTTTAGAGCTATACCGAATAGGCTAAATTACACAGCTGTTATTCAAAAAACTTCCATCTACACATACTGACAGCGGTGTCTCTTCTAGAGGCAAATAAATGAGGATTGTAATAAAAGAGCAGATATGCCTTTTATCTAGTGGTTTGCTACTGGACCAATGCATTTGTTGCTGGTGGTGGCACCAACTTGGTTGTTCATGGAACCATTGCAATTGTCAGACCACAGGGGGCGTGAGTACCAACTAATCACCCCATCAGTGAAAACTCTTACCCTATCCATCACCTGACACAGGCAGGGTTAATACTATGGCCGATACATCCCGTGTTATAAATGATATTGTAATAGAGAAAAATAGTGATCGATATGGTGAGAAATAAGTGTTATCTGGTTATTAGTCAACGATGCGTACTTTTGGTAGATTCATTTGTTGCTTGGGAAGGAAAGGATTATGGTTTCAATCTGACCAATTATCAACACTCGACATGCATCATCGTCTTGTTTCTGCTAGTTTTCCTCTGGGCGATCCGTTCCTCTCATATCCCAATAATTATGCCTGAAAGAGTCAATTCTTTTCTATAGTGTGCCTATACGGGGAAGTTAAATGTGTGAGAGGCCCGAGCGAAGAACACCGACAAGGAACAGGACGAGATCAGTATGAAAGCCCAACTTGGTGGGGGGGGGGGGGGTCTCTGTGCAGAACATGCATGCCCACTTTTAACCCTTTCTTACAGATGAATATACCATTATGTCCTAAAAGCGGTGTACTTACTACAAAAGGTTCAACTGTAAGCAATGTCTAGACAACAAATTGAAAAATTGCCATCCAAATTCCAACAGCATTTTCACATCGCTGGACCGCACCGATCCCCGTTTTTTTTTGCGTGGTTGATTTCGGATTCCCTGTAGCCCCAATGTACTGGGCCACCAGACTCCGACGCCGGTTACCGGAAGGAATATACAAACATATTCTATATTTCCGCAAGATGGATTAGGTTTATTAAACCCTCAGAAAAAAAATCCATGCTGTGTACTGTAGACTACATTACGGAATTTCTATTGAGGGCTACATAGCACTAGGTTGCAGTTGTGACTTTCGGGATTCAAAACACCTGAAATCCACCGAAAATTCAGCTAAACTCCAGTGCTTTGTAACCTGGCCTATAGGTATGTCACACGGCTAATATGAGTGTCTGAATTTTTCAGCGTGAAAACCTTTTTCCAAAAAGCGTCCTCAATTCAAGCATTTTCATATAAGGTTTTGGAGCAGCATTTCCAAGATGGTTCCATCACTGTTTTCTTTCTTGAAAACCCATACAAAATTAATAGCCAGGGCAAAAAACGCACGCAGAGGGAAAAACAAACATTGGCGTATTTGAATGGTTTCTATTGAATTCCGGATGGTGAATTTTTTTTTTACAGTGGTGAAAACACTTCAAGAATTGACATGACGCTAATTTTTCAGCACCTAAAACAGCGTCAAAATCGCCGAAAACGTGGCGTAAAAACCTGTCGAGTTTGAACTACAGCACGGTTTTAAATAGGGATCAATAAAATTATCAGGATTGTGTTTCTTTGGAAGCTTTTTTTTGACACTGTTTTTAGCGAGGAAACAGCGGCAAAATTAGCCGTGTTGAAGGGATACCCTAGTGGGGAGTCAACACTGTGTATTTGCAGTGCGTAATGGCACTGCAATGCGCCCAAAGCATTGCCCTCAAATACTATAGCACACAAGTGTGGCCAGTAGAAAGAAGTGTAGCATGACACTTTTTCTGGCGCTTTACCGTGTCGTGGTGGAAAGGCGAGGTAAATTGTGGAGGTGGTCATGCTTGTGGGAAGTAAGCAATGGCCAGAGCAAACTTCCCACAGCAGGCGGATAGCGGCACACGACACTAAGTGCCACAATACGCCGTGAAAATATACCAAAGTCACACATGAAGGCAGGATCAGTACCTTCACCAACACTTGGCTGGCTGTGGCGACAATTTTTAACACAGCCCAAGCTTCTAGCTCACAAATTTAGCACAAAATATATATATATAAATATAAAAATTATATATAGAATATATATAATATATTATATATATATATATATATATATATATATAAATAATATCCAGCAGGCATGACGCACATGAGTTTCATTGCTGACTGAGTGGCATACTCTGCTCACATGATCAGATTGGTAATCCAGAGAGTATGTCCTGTGGTGACTGGTGGTGCATACAGAAAACATGCCCACATTTGTTTGCCGTGAAACATCTACACCACCGAAAACCGTGCGGCCATTGTTACCACATGCATACACGGCTTGTCCACGGCCAACTTCTAGACCTTACCCCAATTGACCCGGCACCAATGATTCCAGCTGTTTGACCCCCGGAGCATCATGATCAGTGCTAGACCGTGCTTCCTATCCACTCCTGCAATGTAGTCACAGCGTGCTGATTTGGGAAATCAATTGCACCAAAATATAAAAAAAAACCTAACCTTATTATATATCCACTGTTTTAACCCATACAAATATTTAAACCAAAAATTGTCTGCTCTATCGGGGATAAAAGAAACCCCTTTAAGGTGATTTAGTACCCTATTTGTAGGGCAGATGCGACAGAGGGAGAGAAGTGGAGTTCTTCCTTCTATCATATAACCCTATATATCACAGAGCTCAGCTTCTCTCCATCTATCATAAAACCCTATATATCAAAGAGCTCAGCTTTTCTCCATCTATCATAAAACCCTATATATCAAAGAGCTCAGCTTTTCTCCATCTATCATATAACCCTATATATCACAGCGCTCAGATTTTCTCCATCTATCATAAAACCCTATATATCACAGAGCTCAGCTTCTCTCCTCCATCATATAACCCTATATATCACAGAGCTCAGCTTCTCTCATCTATCATATAACCCTATATATCACAGAGCTCAGCTTCCCTACTCTCTATTGAATTTGTGGAATATAGGTGAAAATTGTGGGGTAAGAATTAAAAAATTCAACGTACGTTGCTTGCATTTTTGATGTAGTTAAAAAACCAAAAGGCAACGGCTTTAACAAGTCATAAGGAACGGATAACCAGACTTGGATGTGCCGTGTGCATGATACGGAGGAAAGCGACAGTGGATAAAATGCTCGATATTGTGGCAAAAATAGTGATCATAACAAATAAACATTGCTCGTTAATGATTTTGAAGTGTAATAAAGATGATAATTTCATGGAAAGATGAACACATAGACTAATTCAGAAAAATAATTGGAGAATAATGGGCTCACTTATCAAACTGTCAAGTAGTAAGACTGTCATAGTGCCGCATATCAACCAGAGCCACCAATCAGAGCTCAGCTATCATTTCTTATACTGCACACGAGAAATGAAAGCTGACTCCTGATTGGTTGCTATGTACTCCGATTGGATTCTATGGGCAACAAAGACAGTTTGATAAATGAGGCCCAATGATTTGACGCTATATTAAGGTCGCTATACCTTGCTCATTTGAAATCACTATATGAAGAACTGCGCACTGTTTTATAGCTTTTAAAAGATACCGACATTTTGACAAAATCAAACACGTTCATAACATCCAAAGATTTGATCGATGGGTGGTCCATGGTGCTGAGACCCCCCCCCCAACATATCCCTATAATGAGGAAGGAAACATGCAGAGCACTGTTTCCCAGGGGGGGGGGGGGGGGGTTTGGTTGCCCTTATCACAGGGGTACAATTTTCTGGGCCAATGGCCCACGTTGTGTAAATACCCAAATAGCTGTGAGGTCTTGGCTCTACGTTGGGAATGAACAGATCAGAATGAGGGGCTCCTGCTCAGTGCTCCAATAAGAGGATATAAGATCTCATCTCTGAAGTCTCCAACCCCTCAGACATTTTATGGTTTATCTTGTGGATCGGTCACGATTGTGTCAGAAATAAATACTGCTCTGGGAAAGAAATCCAGAGATATATAACAGGAACCGTTTTATACTGGTGGCTCATTTAGGGTTTCTTAAAATACATATTACAGCCCTATAATGCCAGTCCCCTACAGTGGCCACCATAACCGATGCACATCCCTACAGTTGCCACCATAAATCCACGATTCACACGCAGAATTTTCAAGCCGTTAATTGCGAGCCGGATTGCGCTCGAATTCCGGCTTGATAAGGGGCTGATGCGGGGGCGCGTCTCGCCGGCCCCATTAGACATGTCATTATCCACGGCGCTATTGCGCCTGGATAAATGTGCATGGTCATTTCTCCCCCGCCCGCGGATTCGATGAGCGGTAGGAGCTACGAATCCACTGTTCTCTATGATAACTTGGATACCGGTAATTACTGCGAACGGATAGTGAGCCGTACTGCAGCGCAAATCCGGCGCGCAGTACGGCTCCAATCCTGCGCGAAAAAACCCGAGTGAAACATGTGCTAACCGTGCCACCCTACAGTGCAAGCCAACAAACATGCAAACCACAACAGTGCCCTAGCACAACAATGCCAGCATGCAGTGCTCTACACAACTTCCATCCATAACCGTGCAAGCCATACAGTGCCCATCCCACCCCAAGCGGGGGGGTGGCAGCCATACGGCGCCCACCACAACAGTGCCAGCCATGCAGGCGCCCACCACAACAGTGCCAGCAGTTGAATGCAACTGTCAAAAGATTGACATCGACCGGAAGCCCGCGAAAATGGTGGCTTAAGCAAAGAGCTCCGTGATTCCACTGCCTAATTCGGGGAGACACAGCACGAAAACTGGCCCCATCAAAAGGGAAGTCGGCGGCCCGTGCACCCAAAAGCCCCCCCACACCCACCGACCCTCGCAAAAAGGTCTCGGCATCTTTAAGCCCAGCCAAGGGTTTTCTCAGCGCCCCCGGGGATCGACACGAGGGTGACCCTTTCTTACCCCCCCTTTGGGGGCCGGCAAGTGGATTTTCCCGGCAGCGGGCCTTTACAAGGAACTTGCCCGAAAGTCCCCTTGCAGCGGAGGGCAGCGCCGAAACAAAAAGTTTTCCCCCGGTGTTTTTCCCTGGGGAAAACCCCCCAGACCGGTACATCCCGGGAGCTTAAAACCACGGGGCGGGGGCCCAGCAAAACCCCGCTCGCACACTTGAAACAGTGGAAAAACTGCCGAACGGAAATGCCCGCACCAGGTCCTGCAGAGACCCCCGGTCAGAAAAACCCCGGGAGAGGGGAACAAAATTAAAAAAGGGGACCCCCTTTGCAGACCCAACCCCACCTGGGGGGGGAAAGCCCCCGAAACCCCTTTGCTGTGGGGGTCGGGTCGGGCCCCCAATTTTAAATCAGAAAAAGACCCAACGCGTGCTTAGGAGGGGCAGGGACAACAACCCTCACTGTTTTAACACTCCCAAAATAGGGGGTTTTTTAACATTTTTGGGCAATATTTCCCCGGGACTCCCTTCTCCTTCCCTCCCCGGACCCCCCCTTACAAAATTCCGGCCCTTTGGGCCTTTTGAATAAAAGAGATAGAAAGGGGGGGGGATCTATACCACAAAAGAAACACCCACTCCCAAATTTCCCGGGTGTATCCTCCTTTACGATTTTAAACCCCTCGCTTTTTTCCCAAAGGCGCCCTCAAATTTGTCCCAAGTGACACTTTGCCTTCATTTGAAAAACCCAAGTTACCACTTTCCATCTTGTTTTCTAAAAAACATCCCTTCCAAAGGGCCCAAAGGCAGAATCAAGCCCCAAAAAAAGGCCCCCGGGAAACCCCGGGCCCCTTAAAACCAAGACTGGACAAATTTCCACCCAGCAAAACAGTAAAGATGATAACCCCGGACTTGGGAAAACCAGGCGGGAAACCCGGGGATGCTTTTGGGGGGGGCCCTCAGCGGGGTCCCCTTCAAATGTTTCGGCCTAAAGAGGAGGGTTCGCCTCTGAGGATCAGACTGGCGCGGGTTAATTTAAAAACATTTTACCTCCAAAAAAGATTTATAACCCTGTTGTCTGAAGAAAAAGAAGCATGCATTCAGAGTTTATCTCGGGCTAGTCAAGATTTAGCCCAAGTCACAGACAGATTGGACTTTTGGAATCTGCACACGATGAAAAAAAGGAGAAGGCCCCCAGCTAAGCGGGGTTTCATCTTCACAGGCGGCTCTAATTAAAGAAACCAAAAAACCCAGGGATATTGAAAACCAGGGGGCCCCAAAAAAATTTTAGGGTTAGGGGCTCGGGAACCTAAGGTACTAAAAACTTACAAATTACCTTGGAAGCCATTTTTTAACAAGCTTCTGGAGGTCCCCCTCTCCACAAAAATTTAAAATTTGGACCGCCCTACATGGGGGCACCGGAGCCCAAAAATTTTCTTTCCCCAACAACCCCCAGAAAATATCCATAGCGTGTGCATAAATTTCCCATTAAAAGAGGGACCCAGGGCCCGGGCAAGGAAAAAAAGAAACTGATTGAATAGGGAGGGCCCCCGGGTTATCCAACTAACCGACGTCTCTTGGATAAACCCCCCAGGGGGCGGGGGTAAAAATTCTCCCCCCCTTGCTGACCCTTTCCCTTCAAGGGGACCGGGGGGATCCAACCCAGAGGGGGTTTCCCCCTTTCGTTATTTGCCCCCAAGAATATGCGCTCGGCCCCCCTAGCCCTTTAAAATTTTTGCCGCTTTCGCTCAACTTTTTAAAAATCAAAGCCCCCGGACATTTTTTTTATTGGGAGGCCACGGCTCCCCCCTTTCCCCTTAAACCTATCTGGGTCCAGAAACACCCCAAAAGAGAGGAAGAAAATCGGGGAAGACCTTCCCTAAAGGATCCTCTCCCCCTTTCCTCAAAAAAGCACCAAACCTGACTCGGAAGATCTGGCTGTCTAGGGTTTTCCCCTTTTGGGCCCGGGCCAACTTCTGGGATTTACAATGACCGACCCCTATCAAAAATTCTAAGTGGTGTAGGAGGGAAATCCCCAATTTTTCAGTTTTCTTTTTTCCCAAATTTTTGCTTTATGTTGCTAATTTTAGTCCCCCCTTTAAAATTTGCTTTTTCTGTTTATGAATACTTAGGCAGGGGAAAGTTATCGTTTCCAGAGGGGGCCCCCGCGGAACCTTTTTGGGTGGGTGTTCGGACCCGTTACCCCCTCACTTTTTATTTAGGGGGTTTCCCTTTTTCTGCCCCGGTTCCTTTCCCCTTTTTTTTTCCTTTTTTCTTTAGGGGGTCCCGTTAGAACTGGGAAGGTTTTTTTTTTTTTTTCTTTTTTTCTTTTTTTCCCTTCTAAGGCGAATAGGCCTTGGGAAATTTGGGTTTGGATCGTTTTAAAAAAATTGTTGTCTTTTCGTTGTCTAGTGTCTTTGTCTATGTCTCCCCAATACCCGTTTGTGTCTTTGTATGGAGGCGCTTTCTCTGCTCCGGACCTACATCCCAGAATGGCTTTATCCTGGCTGACTAGGGGTAAGTGGACTACCCTTTTTTTTCAACATTTCAAAAAATTAAACCCCACTAGGGGCTAATAAAATACCCCTTTAAAATGTAAAAGGTTAAATTCTAACATAAAAAAGGAATTTGTTTGTTGAAAAAATTTAAAAAAATCACATGTGATTTTGTCCTCCCTACAAAAACCCATCGAAAATAAGGAAATTTGCTTTCCCCGCCAAAAAATCTGTACCCCCCAGGGTCTTCCTTCAAACCCCTGGGGACTAAGAGGGCGGGTGAAGCCATCTTACTCCCACAACTTGTCCCTTTCCAAGTCCAAGACTCCAAACTAAACCAAAATGGGAGTATTTTTTCTACGTGGGTTTTATCAAGGGTTCCCCAGATTACAATCTGAAATTTTTTATCCCCCTAACACTCAACAAATAAAAATTTTAAATAGGGGTCCCTGAAAAATTGAGGGAACTCCCCCAGGCCCTTTAAAAAAAGGGAGGCGATTTTAATGCCTTTTTCTCAGACGAAAGGGCCCAAACCCAGCTCCAGGGGGAAGCCCTTAACACCTTCATTGGGGAATCTCTCCAGGGAATTTGGGGAAATGAAAAAAGAGGTTTGTTTTAAAATTTTGATCTAGGGCGCATAGCCCATCCCACTGACCGCTTTGTACCCCTTTCCTTTTCTCCTCCCCAAAGCTCCATTCTCGTTTGGGGATTATTTCTTTGGAAACCCATACCTGCCTGGGGCAACAAGAAACGGCGGAAAAAAAACCCATAACCGGGTCGGATCACCCCCCTTGTCGGTAAGTTTAAAAAATTTGGGGAAACCCCCAATAAAAAAAAATGTCTTTTCCCGGGTTTTGAACGAGGCCCCTTGCTAAAACACCCCCAAAAATAAGGGAGGAGTTTTCCGCCAGGCTATTGAAAGGGGATTTTCGCCTTACGGGGGGATCGTGCCCTTCCCCTCCCGTGTTATGGGAGGGGGCAAAAAGCATTGATCGGGGTTTTCATTTTTATCCCTTGGGGGTTTTCCAAAAAAAAAAAAAAGAAACCCTTACAAATGAATCCCTTTAAAAAAATCCCCGTCTAAAGGCCTGGAAAACATCCCCGGGGGAACCCCATTAAGGGGGACACTTGAGTATAGTGGGGGGTGCGAGCCTTTTTTTTTAAAAAAACCCCCCCCCCCCTTAAAATAGGTAAAACAGAAGAAACTTTTTGGTATACATTGGGCAAAAATACAAAAGTAAAGCCAATTAAACCCACCCCACTGTGGCAAAAATGCTCAGGGAGGGAGTCTCACAAAGTCGGCATATTGCCTTAGAAAATAAAAAAGGGCACGCTGGTGAAAGACCCGGAAAAGGGGAACCCCCATTTGTTTCACTCCTACTACTCACGTCTTTTAAATCTTCCGGATACTTTGGGGGAAACTCTCCACCCCGGGGATTAAAAACACAAAAAAGAATTTTTGAACCCTTGAAACCCCCCTTTTTATATCTAAAACAGACCTAAAATTCCTCTTAACGCCCCGGGTCCGGTCGAGGGATCAGGAGGACCCTAAAACATTACCATCAAAGCAAACCCCCGGGCCCAAAGAGGGTTTTTCCCCGTATTTATAAACCAAACATACGCCCCGCAACTAGAAAGCAAAAGACATCATTAAAATTTTCAGTTTTAAACAAGGGGAAAACATGTTCCCAATCCTCTATGCTCCACCCCTTTAAATAACCTTACTCCCTAAACCCAAAAAAGACCACCTGATTGTTCAAATTATCGCCCAATTTTCGCTTTCTAAAAACAGACATTAAGATTTTGCCAAAATTTTTTGGCTAATCCCCTTTGCGGTTTTTTTTGAGGGCCCCTGATCAATAGAGATCAATTTAGGCTTGTACCGGCAAAAGGGGAATCTGCCCAATTTACAAAAGGAGCGATTGACCTGGATAGATATTGTAAACAGAAGGGGGGGGAATTTGGGCCCCCTCCTCCTGATTTCTCGACGCTGAAAAAAGCGGCCCAAATCTTAAAAATTTGGGAAAATTTTTGTTCGAAACCCTAAAGCAAATTTTGGGGTTTTTGAGGCCTCCCTTTTTTCACGCCCTCCAAATGCTTTACTCAATCCCCCCGCCCCTTTTTTCTCTTCCTCAAAAGGGAAAAACCCCTTTGGAATTTTATTTCGAAAGGGTCCAGGCAGGGGTTTCCCCTATTTCCCCCCTTTGTATTCGCCCCATGCATTGACCTTTTGGGGGCCGGGCCCTAAAGATTACAAACCCCAAAAATTTCGGGGATTGCCCCGGGTACGAAAAAGAGAGTTTAAAAATGTCTTTATTTGCAAAACGAAATTTTTTCTGAAACCCTTAACCCAAACTAAAACATTACTCTGCCTAATTTTGCAGGGCTCTGCTTGACCCCATTCCAAGGGACCTTCTTTGGTTTCAAGGTCACAAATCGAAGAAAACGGGAAGCATAAAACTTAAAAAACCCCCATTTGATCTCGAGTTTTTTTAGGGAAAAATTCCAATTTTAATTGGCAAAAAAAACCCCCTTAAAAAAAACCTGGCATTTTTAAATTTTACTACTTCCCTATGCCAAAAATTGTATTCGCGAAAATATCCAAAAAAACTCCTGGGAAAACCATGGCTAAATTTAGTAGGTTTTGGGAATTTGCTGCCCCCCTTTTTTCCCCAAAGGGCAGGTTGCGGCCAAACAAAAATGTCCCCTTCTCCCCCAAAATTTTTGTACCCATTTGAAACCCCTCCCTATCCCAGTCCCAGGCAGTGAGCTTTGGGAAATCTCCCAATCCCCGGGTTCTTTCGTTTTATAGGGGCCCCTTGGGGACCCGAATTTTCCCCCAAATCGGTGTTGGGTAGCCGGAAAAAACTAGGGGGGTTTGGGGTGTCCGAAATTTTTTTCAAGATACTAATGGGGGTCAACTTTGAGTTTATACCGGCGTGGTCTTCCTTTTTGCATACACCGATGGAATTTTTGATGAGAAGCCTCTGGTTGGCCCCCTTTCCCTCCTAACTCCCTCCTTGGTCCCCCTCTCATTTTAAGCTAAATGTACCAAATTTCTGGGCCCCTGGCATTGGACCCTTTGGGAAATATGGAGAGATGCTATAAAAAATTTAAACTATGCTCGAAGTTTTCGGGCCCAGAAGTCATTTTTATTCCAACCATTGATTTCCCGACAGTATCCAGGGGAATTTTTTGAAGCCTTTTGGGTTTTAAAAAAAAACCGTTCAGGGTTTGGGTGATGTGGTGGGGTTACAGGGTGACGTTAAATTTTTCCCCTTTTTTGGGGGATACTCCCAAAACTTTTAATTTTCCAGTAATAGCTATTTTGTATTTCAAAATTTTTTTCACTTTCTGAAAAGGTTTCCCGCTCCTAACGAAGTTTCCCAACCCCCCAAGTTTTGAAGATTTTGGGAGGGGTACCCCCCTTTGACTAAAGGATTTAAAAATTTTTCCCATTTTTAAGGGTCTTTAAAATCCCGGGCCCTCTGAAAAAAAGCCGGGGGCCATAAAATTTTTGAAAAAAAAGGAAACCTACCAAAAAACCCATTTTTCATTGGAAACAAGGCAAAAAATATTTTGGGGCCCCGCTCACGCCCTCATCCCCTGCATTACAATAAGAGAACCGAAAAAAAAAACTTTCCCTTTTGCCTGGGAACCCCCACCCCCCCCTCTCCCCCAAAGCTTTTTTATCCCAATGTGTCAGATAAATTTTTTGGGGAATGCCGTTTAAAGGGGAACCCGGCCCCTCTAACAAAATTTTTGGGAGTGCCCCCCTTTTTAGGCCTTCTGGGTGGAGGTTTTGGAGAAAATTGGGGGCCCCGTGGGAACCAAGATCCCCCTTTAAACCCTTTGTTTTTCTTTTAAAAACCCACAAAACAATCTCAAAACCCAATGCGTCTAAAATTTTGCTCAATTTTTTTTAACAGCAAACCAAATGTTTTTTAAGCAAAAAAGTTGGAAAAATCAAATTTCCCCCTCTATAACCCGGGGGTTTATCCTTTCCCCTATTTTGAAAAGGGGCGTGAAATGGAATATCTCACAGCCCTTCTCCCGAAAACTAAGCAATTTGGGGATATTTGGAAGC
This sequence comes from Phyllomedusa bahiana, assembly GCA_025379985.1. NCBI lineage: Eukaryota > Metazoa > Chordata > Amphibia > Anura > Hylidae > Phyllomedusa > Phyllomedusa bahiana. Next base: position 101,892 of record JAODAL010005859.1, read on the forward strand.
CCCGGGTATTTTTTCAAACGCTGCCTATTAAAAGGGAAGTTTACATTGCCTATTTAAAACATTATTTGTACATTTCCAAATAGGCCCCCCTCCCGGGTTCCCATCCCCCATCCCCCTCGGTTTTTTGTTATGGGTTTTTCGTGAAATTTACCATCCTTTGGTTTTTTTCCCTTTTCTTTTTTTTTTTCCCTCTCCCCCCTCTAAGAAAAGGGAGAGCTCATTTTGGCCAAACATGATTGGTCCCTGTTCGAGCTAAATCTTGATTTATAAAACAGTTGTTATCCGTTATTCTGGTTTTTTTTTTTTTTTTTTGGATGCTTACTAAAAGTGGGGGAAATACCTAAATAAACCCTTTAAATTAAAAACCAAACCCCCGTGGGACAAAAATGAAATTGGCCTTTTATGTGTAAAGGGGTTTTTTCAGATACTGTGCTCTACAATCTGTGTTGGGTTTTTCAATAAAAAATACAGTTTGGGTCAAAAAAAAAAATTGACATCACTTTTTAAAAATAAAAGAGGGCAAAAAAGTTTGTGTGCGATGAAGGGACTGGGGGGGCCCCATGTTTTGCCTCTGCCCCATTGCTTCCAATTTTGGGTTTCCTTGGAGAAAACCCAAACAATAGGTGAGATTTTGAGATTCATAGAAAGTCAAGATTTTTCCCCCCCCTGGAAACCCATGCCCCCCCATGCCCTTCTTCCCATCCATTTATTTTAGAAATTAGGGAGGGGGTAAGGGAGTAGATATAGTGGGTTCGAAGGGAGAGATCATTTTCCCCGGCCCAAAAAGCAAGGGGGCTCCCAAAGCCCCTTCTAAACTAAATTTTCAGTACACCTTTATTTAAAAATTGGCCCATATTAGGTAGGGGCCCCCTTTGTAAAATTTTTGCACTGAGGGCCCTTTAAGTCTTAGGAAAGGGGTCTGCCCCAAAACCCCCCCATTGATCAAAAACTTTGTGACATATCAAAGTTTGTAGAAAATGGTAACACCTATAAAATCTAATTTGGTGAACACCCATTTGACATCTGTGTGTGAAAAAATAATTGCATAGCTTTCTATTTGTCAAATTTTAAGGGGCACGATGACTTAAAAACAGACCCCTTTGGTTAAATTTCCCCTCTTTTCGGTCTATGGGATTTCAAGGAGGACTTTTGGGATCCCGGACTTGTACCACAGGAGCAGCACTATACGTAGACAGGCCCTAATGGGAAAAGAGAAAATTCTGATAAAAAAATCCCATAGTCTAAAGAAAGTCTGTAAAAAAACCCAATAGGGCCACCATAAACACCCTTTTTATAATGGCTGCCCCAAAAAAGTGGTCCTATTTAACTATGGAGCCTGAAAGCACCAGATGACAATCCTTGTGGGTGCCGTAATGGTGGCCATATTGGTTGTCAGCCAGGTTACTTAAAGATAGAAATAGCGAAGAAAGAGATGAACAGAATTTCTTACAACTATATTAAAGAAAGCCCAGGTATTTTTTCCCTTCAACAAAAAAAAGGGCCCTCCCAATAGGTGAAAAAAGTACAAAACTAAATTTAGCAGCTGTAAAACCCCCAGTAGGGGCCCCCCCATTTTTTTTGCCCCCCCCATGAAAGGGGCAGCCCCAAATTTTCCCAATGAAAACCCCCAAAACCCTTTTCCAAAGTTTCCCCTGGGCCAAATTTCCCTTAAGCGCGTTGGGGGCCCCATCCTGGGGGGATAAGCAGAAAAAAGGGCCGATTAAAAAAAATGCCCACTTTAATGTTTTTAAAGGTGTAACCCCGGGGCGACTTTAAAATTGGGAAACGGGAGAATTAGAAAAACTTTGGGCCTGCTTTTACTGCGGGGAAAAACAGGGGCCCACACTTTTTGTGGTTGGTGTGGGGTATTGAAAGTAAAGTTTTTAAAAAGTCGAGGGGGTGGGTCTAATTGTGTGCAACTCCCTTAAACAAAGGGGGCCCGGGGCCCATGTAAAAGGGGACTATTGCCATCCACACAGTGCCCACCATTACAGTGCCAGCCCTACACAATGCCATCCATACAGTGCCCACCATTAGTGCCAGCCACACAAAATTTGCCACCAACTTTTCCTACCATAACAGGGGCCGCCCTACCAATGTCACCCTTACATTTCCCCCCCATTAGTGCCAGCCACACACAATCCCATCCTTTCCCATTTTCCTACCAAAACCCAGTCCCAAACCCCTTACACAATTTTCATCCTTTACATGCCCCCCATTAGTGTCACCCAAACACATTCCCAAAGCCCTACCCCAATGCGACCCCATACAGTTCCTACCATAACAGTGCCAGCCCTCCCAAAATTTCCCCTAAATCCCCAAAACCACTATTTGCCATCCATACATTTTTCCTACATAACCGTGCCAGCCCTAAAATTTTTTCCCCATACCCACAGTGCCCACCACAATTTGCCAGCCAAAACAGTGGGGGGACAGAGACAAAGCATTTTTTTTTTGGTCTATGGCAGCCGGGGGTAGCAAAAAGTGATGGGTGCATTTTGGGTGCACCCCAATTATAGGGGATGGGTGCAAAAAGGGGTTTTTGTTTTCCCCACGGGGTTTTAAAAGGGAATGCATGAAAGAAATTTTTCTGCCCCATTTCCCCTGGTCGGGATTTAATTTGCAAAGCCCCTTTGCTTAAAAAACGGGGCTTGGGTGTCTTTTCAGTTGCTAATTAAAATTAGATAGCTTTCAAACTATTTGCGGGAAAACTTTTTTATCTGTTTTCCCCAAAAAAAAGCCCAAATTTACAGAGCTGTTTCCCCTTGAGATAAATCAACTTTTTTATTTTCTGGGCAGCACAGGAAAAACTGACTGACACTGCCTTGTGAGGGGCCTAAACCCCTTTTGTTATCTCTTTAAAATAAACAAAAAAGGGAGTTTTTGTTTACAGGTGGGTTTAACCTGAGGGAACTGAAATAGCCACAGAGGAAATAAATTCATTTGGGTATCTCTTTAGGGAAAACGGGAAAAATCCCAAAAATTTTTGGAAAAATTTTTTAAATTTTGTTTTCCCCTTTCAATTTGAAAGCTATTTTTTGTACAGCCCAACCCCTTTTTAATATTTTCAGGGGGGGTGGTTTAAGAAACTTTTTTCCTCAGGATGCCATCTTTTCGGGTAAAACTAGGAGATTGGGGGCCGGATTTTAAAAATAAAAAAAAAAAAAAAAAAAAAAAATTTAAATTTTAGGGAATTTACTTTATCTTCACAGCAAAAAAAATACCTTTTTTTTTGGGCTCGGAGGAAAGGGAGGCTAAATTTTTTGGGAAAAACCTAATGCCAGATTAAAGGAGCTTTACTATATAATTTTTTTTATTGGCTTCCAAGGGAAACAAAAGTAGAAAAAAGTCGGGGACCGGGAAATTGGGATTGCAAAAAAACACTGAGGACAAAAAACGGATTAAAAGGGATCAAATCTGCCCTAAAAACCCCTGCAAATATGTTGGAGCTAAAAAAATGGGTTGAAAAAAAGTCACCCTTACCCCTTGAACTGTTCCCCTTTTTTAAAAAGTATACCCCAAAAAACTAAAGGGTATGTTCAAAAATGGCGTAGTTGCCTGCAATACGCCCAAATTACTCCCAAAATTTTGGAAATTTCCCAAAACCTTTTTTTTTAAGAGCATGTTTAAAACAAAGTTTTTCCCCCAGGGTGGGGGCGTTTTAAAAACCCCTTTCTTTTACACTGTGGTAAATTTTTACCCCCAAACTGTATTTTTTGATATTTTATGTAAAAAGGAAAAAAAAAAGGGTAGAAATTTTTTATAAAGGGGAAAAAAAATTTTTAAAAATTTTTTTTTAAATTTTTTGAAATAAAAAAACTGAAATGTGTGTAGGCTTTTGTATTCCCCCCTGTTTTCCAAAAACCCTTGAAAATCCAGTGTGGACCTTTTTGCCTTTAGAAGTCCCCTTCTTAGTTTTTGGTACACCTGTTTTAATTTTATTTCATTTTAAAAATTAAAAGCTTTTGGTGGCCCGGGTTTGTTTGGAACTTTAAATGAAAAAACCCAGCATCAAAAAAACCAAGTAAAGATTTTAAAAACCCAAGTGAAAATTCACCCCCATGGGCCCCGCAACGGGAAATTCCGAGCTGTACCCCTGCACAGTCGGATTTTTTTGAGATAAATTTGAAATCTGCCCAAAAAAAAAAAAAAAAAAAACTTAGAAAATGTTTTAAAAATCCGCCATAAAACAGCAGTTTTAAAAGTACAGGCCCCTTTTGCGGGGGCCCCCCAAGATACGAAAACTGCAGCAAAAAACCCAGGAAAAAAAAACTGATTTTAAAAAAATAGGGTTTGGAGCCTAATTAAAATTTCCAAACCAGAAATTTTCCTCTGCCATGAAAATTGCACCTTAGGGAAAAAAAGTTGGGAAAAGTATATTGAAAGGGTTTGGTTTTTTTTAAAAAAAAATAGCCCAAGCGCTGAACATCTCACGGGAGCTCTTTTTTTAAATTTCACCCAACATTTCACCAATGTTAAAAAAGCAACAGGATTTTTTCTACATAAGTACATACGGCCAAAACTAAATTTCCTAGTGCCCCAAGCAAAATGAGAAGGGCCCCTCCCACAAAAAAGGTTAAAACCCCCAAAAAATGTTTCTTTTCCCATTTTTAAAGAGCATTGATGTCAAATATATTTATTTTTTAAAATTATTTTAAATATATATTTTATATATATATTTATTATTATATTTTAATATAAAAATTTTAAAAATTTTTTAATTTTCCCCCAATGAAACAGTTTCCCCCTGTTTTTTTTTCTTGACTTCCCTTCGTGAGCCCTGTAGCGGCCAAGGATTGTTTGACTGTTCTTTTTTCCCAAGGCGACTATGGCCAAAGAAGTGTTTTAAACAGTAGAATAAATCTAAAAAAAAGGTGGAAAACCCCCCCATCCCAGAAAAATATTAAATTTTATTTATCTTTTAAATGTAAATTCCCCTGAAACTCTATCAAAACGTATAAAACCCTTTCCAGAGAACAATAGAAAAATTTAAATTCTGTAATTATCTACTATTTGTAACGGACCATTTAGGGGGAAAGCAGCGGCCCCCAGTAAACAAAAGGGTTTAGCTACCCGGTCATCAAGGAGTTTTTCCATTTTCACTTACACAGAAAGAAAAGGCCCAAGTTTTTTATGCTTACTTTTTTTAATTTGCATTGGACTGGGGGGAAAATTTAATTTAAAAAAAAAAAAATATCAGAAATTTTTTTTTTCCAGGAAAAATTGGTTTTAAAAAAAATACTTTTTTTCCTGGTGAATGTGCCCCTTTTAATGAAAGGAACAAAAACGTTTGGCATAAGCAGTAATAGAAAAGGGCTATTGGGGAAAGTAGCGCAAAACTTTGAGAGAAAAAACAGATATTAAGCAAGATAGCAAACTTCTTAAAAAAAAATTTAAAAATGTTCTTGCGTTTGGGTTTTGGGGCCCCATACCCAGCTGCTAGGGCCTTTTGGGATAGGCCCCCAAAAAAATGTTTGTTATGTTTGTACGGGAAAAGCCCCCCGGGTTACAAACAGGAAAAAGGGAGGGAAAAACAGGTATATTTATTAAGTGTAACCCCAAAAAAGGTTTTTTTTTATTTTTCCGGATGTGAAGGGAAGGGGTTTTTTTTTACTTTTGTTTTCCCTTTTCTGTGCCCTTTTTTAAAGAACATTTCACCTCATTTTGCGCCGTGGCATGCGGGGAACTTGTTTTTTTCCCAGTATTTTTCTGCTGGGGAAAACATGGAATTTCCAATGCCAGCATTCCCACAAAAATTTTCTTCTTTTTGTAACTGGGGGGACAGATGCAAGTGGAAAACAGTGAAAGGGGCGGGGAAACCCCTGTATATTTTAGAAATATGATCACTTACCAAGCTCTGCCCAATTAGGGGAATTTGTAAACCGCCCTAATAAAATAAAAAAAAAAAAAAAAATAAGTTAAAGGGGGTTTTATTGTTACAAAAACTTTCTCAGTTAAAGGGGACAGAAAAAATTTAAGCACTTTTGTTTTTGGGTTTGCATTACCTCTGTCATTTGGGTTTTACCCAGATATAACCCATCTCTGTAAATCTGTCTTCTATTTTTGCTGGTTGCGGTCAGACCCCCCTTTGGCGATTCTGCACCCCTAACCCACACCCTGCCCCTGTAAATTGGCGGGCTGACTTTTTCTTTTCCGGGCCTTTTGGGGAAAACCCCCTTTAAAACGGGGAAAACCCCCCGGGCCCACGCCCCCTGCCCTGTAAAGGGCAAACCTGCTCACTCTGTTTTTAACCCCCCTTTTGATTTGAAAAAATCGATAGTGAAACCAAATCTGCGGGTTTCTATGTACATCTCCCAGCTTTAGGGTAAATTGTTCTGGGCAATTACTGCCTGTTTAAGGGGTTTTTTCCCCAGGAGGTTGATTCACCCCTCACAAACCAGCCCCTAACGCTACTTGGAAAAGAGGGCGTTCTGTTCCTCAATCGAATGCAAGTCCCCCCTCCTTATGAAAAGTAACACCTTAGGGTATAAACATAAAAATTAAAAACCCCGCATCTATATTAAACTGCTTATATAGTGCATTTCTTAGGGGATTAACCTTGCAAGCAGAGGTTGGGTTCAAGCCCCCTCAGTATTTTTTTTTTTTCCCTTTTAAAATTTTTTACCATATGTTTAAAAATATGAAAAAAATGTGTAAATCTATAATTTTATTCATAAAACAACCCCAAAGCTCCCTAAATGTTGTCCCCATCCCTTTCAGTAAACCAAAGGGACTTCAACATATGTGTTCCCAATGCATATATTCTGGGGGGGGAAACATTATATAAAGGGGGCTTTTGTATGTGTATATATAAACATTATAGAGATTGACCCTATATTTTTGGTTTTTTCTTTACATATGTGTAGGAAATTTTGGGGGGGGGAAAAAAAAAATACCCCGTGAGGGACCCAAACTCAAAACCCTTTGTTGTAAAAGCAATAAATCTAATACTGCGCTCTACCCCCTAGACCCCCAGCCCAAGTTAGTTTTCAAGTGAGCAGGGGCCCTTTTCCAAAGGATTTGCTTCTCCCCCCCTTTTTTTCCCCTTCCCCATGTTTACTGACAGGGAAACAGAGATCTTTACTTTAAGCTGACATTTGTTGTTTTAGTAAAGAATCTCCCGCCTGTTGTCAGAAAAATTTGGAAAGAACCACTAGGGAAATAAAAAAGGTGCGGCTTTCGTTGTGTGACTTTTGAAGGTGGGTTGCTGGAAATTTGGAGCCTCAAGGCTGCAGACCCTAAGCAGGGGAGGGGGGCTACGAGCGTTTTTATTTCCGACAACCTTTGCATCCCCCCTTTAAACCAAAAATTTAGGGCACAGTTTTTTCATAGGGGAGGCACCCCCCTGGAGGGGAGGCACGCCTCCCGGGAGGAGAGACAAAGCCCCCCTGGGAGGAGGGGGAAAAAACGCCTCCCGGGAGGGAAAAGAAACCCTTGGGAGGGAGACACGCCTCCTGGGAGGAGGGGCCGCCTCCGGGGAGGAGAGACACCCCCCTCCTGGGAGGAGGGGAAGGGGGGAAAAACGCCTCCTGGGAGGGAAGGGGGGAAAGCCCCCTTTGGGAGGCCAAAAAGAAGCCCCCGGGGGGGAGAGGGGGCCCGCCTCCCCGGGGGGAGAGACAAAAAAACCCTCCTGGGAGGAGAGACACGCCCCTGGGGGGAGAAAACCGCCTCCTGGGAGGAGAGGGCCAGCCTCTGGGAGGAGGGACAGCCTCCTGGGAGGGAGACCCCGCCTCCTGGGGGGAGAGACCCCTCCCGGGAGGAGAGACCCCGCCTCCTGGGAGGAGAGGGCAACCCTCCTGGGGGGAAGCAGCCCCCTGGGAGGAGAGGAAAACGCCTCCTGGGGGGAGAGACCCCGCCTCCTGGGAGGAGAGACAGCCTCCTGGAGGAGAGGCACGCGGGGGCCCCCTGGTTTCAAAAATCCCTTTTGAGAAAAATTAAACTGAAAAACCCGAAAAAGCTCAAAAAGTAAAAACCCCTTTAATCAGCACAAGTAATGTTTCCCACCGATTTTGGGAAAAAAAAAAAATTTGCTTTTTTAGTTTTCCCCCAGGGGAATGTCAGCACCAAGTACACAGACCCCATATAGTGTCCAGGGGTATATGCACACTCCCTGGCCCCCATAACCCTTCCATTTTTGTACAGGATTGGAAATTTTAGCAGTATTCTATCAGGACCAATAGTTGTCGAAATAATACCTATTAAGGGAAAAAACATGAAATTTTTTTAATATGCATTGAAAATGTGCTTTTTTCCGTCAAAATATCCACAAAAAAGCCCTTGAACCCCCGGGCCCCCTAATGCATATTAGAAGGGGCCCTGGAAATTTTGCTTTAAAAAAGGGGGTCTCCCTTAAAAAGGATTTTCCTTTTTATGTTTAAAATTTTGCCAAAAAAAAAGTGACTTTGCAAAATTTTATTTATTAGCAATATCCTACCTATTCTGAGATTCCCCCCTTTAAGGGCTGCCCTCAACTCCCCCATCACTTTTAATTCAGACCTGTTTACTCTCTCATATAGGCCCGTCAGCACTGGGCGCTATAGCAAAAGACCTGGCTTCAAATTTCAGCCAAATAAAAAGGGCAAATAAAAACGCCCCCCGAATTCAAAAATTTAAACCCAAAAAAACAGGACTGAGGTGAGATGAATCGTGTAGTGAGGGGCAAAACCCCTTAAAAATCCCTGTGAAATCTTGGAAAAGGGCCCATGGAAGGTTTTAAAAAATGTATAGAAGGCTGGCAGAAAACAAAAATAATTTTTTGCAGGGAATTCTATCCAAAACTTGGGGATTTTGGTCAAAATTTTTTTGAAAGGAAGGGAAAGTGTGTGTGTGTGTGTGTATATATATATTTTATATATAAATATATATATATATAAATATATATATATAAATAATATACCCCACACACACATTTCACACACTACATCATAAAACACCACAATAAAAATAGTTTGAAAGGACAATTACAGACTTTTTAGTTGCATGCTCAGGGGAAAACTACAGCAAAGGGAGTTGCATGGGAATTTTGGTTTCCCCAAAAAAAATCCGCAACTTAATTAAAGGGGTTTAAAAAAACCACCGCAGGCAATATCCGCACCGTGTGCACAAGATTTGTTCCCGATCTCATTTCATAAAACTGGGAAAGGGAAAACCGCTGTGGATTTTCCATGCACAAATTCACCCAAATTGGGGATGTTCACTCCCCTAACTTTGGATCCCGAAAAATCAAACCTTTCTGACTTGGTGCGGAATTTTTTTGGTTTGGGTTTTGATTGTAAGGGCCCCAAAAAAAAAGGGTGAAACTTACAACAGGAAAAAAATATAACTTCTTTATTTTTGATCCTGGGTTTTTGGGTTATAAACACGCTGCAAAAAAAAACCTCAAAAAACACCCAACCTTAGTGCGGATTTTTTAAATGTCCCCTGGGGTTTCATTTCCAAATTTTAAAAGCAGATTTTTAACCCTTTCATATACTATACAAGGCATGTTCACACATCTTTTTTTAAGCAGGGAAAAATAAGCGCTCAGTTTCCCAAAATTTTACTGCAATTTCCAAACTCACGTTGTTTCTAATGGAAAAACCACTTGCATGCACCGCTGTGATTTTCTTTAACGTGGACTTTTTTTTTTTTAGCGCTGAGAAAGATTCAGTTGGGCAATCCTTTAATAGTCTATAGAGGCCCGAAAAACCTTTCCCATGAAAATCAGCGCCAAATTTTAAAAATCCAAAATCCCACCTTATGGCAAAGGATTTTTGGGCCGGAACCCCCCAATATATTTTCAGCTGTGTGAATCGACCCCAAGTAACAATGTAAAGCAGATTGCAGTCAGATTTGGACGCAGTTTTCCCCGTGCAATTTCCCTTTTTAAAATTTATAGGGCAGGGTTTTTTTACCCCCCTTGGGATTTTTAAAGAACATGTCCCCCCGGCACGGTTTTTTCAGCCCGGGTTTTGGGGGGTTTTTAAAACCGCCCGAAAAAACCCGGGCCCAAAATTAGCACAATTTGGGGCTTTTAGGAAAAACCCCCGCACAGTCCCCCCCGGGGCGGGTTTTCCGCCCGGGCCGGCCAAAACATAATTAAGACCATCTTCTGGCCGGTTTTCCGGGCGGAAAAAGGGGGTTCTCAAAGGGAGGGGGGGGGGGTGTTTCCCTTTATCGCACTGCAAATATGTTGTGGGGAAAAAAAACCCCAAGGGAAAAAAAACCCCCCCACAGAAATTTTTTTGCCCAGGGAAAATTTTCGGTCCCCAAACGCATAAAATCCAAAGCACGGGGGGGGGGCCCCATAGGCCCTGCATTTTTTGTGGCGCTAAATTTCCGCTAACAATTTACATGTCAAATTTTTCCCCCCCCCCCCCCCCACCTCCCCAATACGATTCATATTGTATGCTCGGGGGGGGGATTTCGTAAACCCCTAGCGCTCTATGGAGATAAAGAAATTTCCCTAAATTTCGGGGGGGCAAAATTTTGTCGTGTATAACGCGCAAAAAGGCCCCAAAAAAATTTTGCACAAATTTTCGCGAATAATAAGCCGTTTTGAAAATACCCTAAAGGAAAAAAGCAGCCTTTTACTTTTACTTTTTAAAGGGGTTTTTCACAAAAAGGATTGCTTTTTATTTGCAAAAAAAAAGGGCACCCGCAAAATATGTCCCCCAAAAATTGTCCTACAAATTCCCAATATCTTCCCTTGTATGGCTGCATCAGCTCCCCCAGGGCGCTATAGCTACAGAAACCCCGTTTTTTGCTCTCCTGATAGGCTGGGCCCGCATGGTTCTATAGTACAGGACTTGGTTTATGTACCCAAAAAAAACACACCCCCTGAAAAACAAAAAAGAAACCCTTTTCGCTGGACAGTTTTTTACACCTCCAGCGTTTCAAAAAAAAATTTTGAAAAAATGTTCATTTTCCCCCTTTGGTTTTTTGGGGAGAATTATAACACGCACAAAAAAAAAATATTGGTCGAAAGATCCGAGGGTATTCGTCATCGGGACCCCTTTGGGTATTTTTACAAGGCGTATTGTGGCTCGTAATGTGTGCGCCGCAAAACGCCAGGGGTTTTTAAAAAGTACATGCTGGCCCGCGTATACTTCTTTAAAACGCAGGGGGGGGCCCCAAAACACTTCCATTTCCACAAAAACTTCCCCTCTCCCCGGGATACAACGCGGATTTTATGCCGGGGGAGGACGGGTGAATTCTGGGGCTTAAAACCCGGGGATATTGAAGGGGCAAATACGCGGCAAATGAACCCCACAATTTTCCCCCTGTGAACATACCCTTTGGGGGATGTTCAACCTCTGTACTGAAGGGGGTGATTTGGTGGGGTAAGGGCCGGGTGTTTTCTTTTTCCCCCGCATACAATACCCCGCGGGGAAAGAAAATGAGTGACCCCTTTTTCCCCCCCACTTAAAGGCCAGATAAATGACTGTAAAATGGGGGTAAAAGCGAAAACCGTATAGTGGCATACACAGTATGCACCATATAACCTGCAAACGCAGTTTTGAACACCCCCCTTAAAAAGGGGGTTTTTCCCCACTACAAGGGAAATTTCTTCTTTTTTATGTAAGGGGTCATGCAAAAAAAAGTCACTTTGCAATTTTGGGGTTTTCCCTTAAAAAATATCTAATATTATGAAATAAACCCCACTTTAGGGCTGCATCAGCTCCTCAGGTTTACATACTACAGACCTGTTTGCGCTCTCCTATAGGCTGCCAGCCCCTGGTTTTCTATAGCTACAGACCTGGCCCTTTTACTGCAGCCTAGTTGAAGCCAGTAAACGCCCCCGAAATTTTAAAAATGAAAAAAGAAACATACTGAGGTAAGTTTAATCAATGATTTAGAAAACCCCTTTAAAGGTTTTTGTATAGTACATAGACATAATACGAAAGTGCATGAGGCCCCAACACCAAAAAAAGACAGTTGTAACGACCCCAAGAAGGGGGCTTTTTCGCCAAGAGCTCGGAAAACTGGGTGGGTACCTCACTTTAAAAAACAACGCAGCCTTTTTTTTTTTCGGTTTCCCAGGGTTTCTTTTGGTTTTTAGATATAAATAAGCAATATCCTTTAGAAAAACTTTTAAGGGGGTAGGTGCTTTAATCTACCTTCAAACAAAAGGTTACGTGGGAAACCGCAGCACATTTCGAAATGTCACCATATTGTGCTGCAATAAGGACAAAGGTTCAGCCCTTTATCTGGCCCAGATCTGAGCACGTGAGGTCACAGAGATGCAGATGATGGCCCAGGGGATGTCAGTATGGTTGTGCTATTTGCTGATACTTGAGAGGGCACAGATCAAAAGCTGCACTGCTCCCCGTCACCTACCTGCAATGATGTAGGAGAGCATACGCACAGCCCCCTCCACCTGCGTGGCCCCCGTGGGGTTCTGGATCACAAACTCCTTGTACTTTAGTGTCAGCTCCTGCAGCTTGTCCCAGTAGCGAGCTGCCATCCTGCACACCTCTCTTCCTGGTCTAGAAACTAATCAGAATTAAAGCCAGCCCTCTGTATGGGAGGAGAGAGCAGCTTAACCCATTCTCCTCTGGATGGTACTGCTATAGCTCAAGTGACTCCAGAATGAGCCAAAACCAACTGCGACTCACTGGATTAAGGCTCAGTGCACACTGCGTTTGACCATACGTGCGTTATAATGTATACGCTAAACGTATGCCAAACATGGTTGGAGCAGACATTTGACATCTGTTTTTTTTTTTTATTATTTTTTCTAACTAGCTTTTCTATTGGCTGTCACCCGGTTTTCTTTGCAATTTGATGGGGTAGGCTTATATTTTTATGGCCGATACAAATGTATACGTTTACAACATGGACCTATAGGGTATGTTCACACGGAGTAATTTCGGCACGCATTTCAACGCGTATCTGCGCTCTAATACGCGGCGAGATGCGCAACGCAATTACGGCAATCCATATTTCTCATAGAGAACTATGGATTACGCCTCCTCTCCCCGACTCCTTACTATACGGATCGTTATAACATGTCCAATTACTTTCGGCGAAAAAAACGCGCCCGCGAGTATTGATTGTCAAGCTGCCGGCCCCCCCCCCTCACCACCCCCCCCCCCCCCCCCCCCCCCCCCACCACCACCCCACCCCCAGCGCAACATGGGAGTACGGAGCTTAGAAACACCGATGTCACTGCAGTACATTGTGTGAACATACCCATACACTGGGATACATTACATTGACATACACTTTAAATAACAATATACTGTAGCCTATACGTTTTTTTTCAACTTGAAAAAGTGCCACGCCCCATCTGATTAAATGTAATGATATTTGACGGGAAATGTAAAGAAAGGACACAATGTCAATCTACATTGCACCTCCGTCCACATACGCGGAGTCAGTGAACATGTTAAGGGTACATTCACATGGCGTGTTCAGTACGTTTTTGGATACGTTTTCGATCCGAAAAATAGCATTCATAAAGCGCTACGGGTATATTAAGCCTACACAACATGCTTTCAATCAGTGCAGGTGCGTGTTTGGATGCGTTTTGGAATGAAGCAGGTATGCACAACTTTTGTTTTTATTTTGGGACGGCGGAGGCAGTCTATGGGTTCGACTTGTTTTTACATGACAATCTCTGAATGGATCCGAAAGACGCATCGTAAGCGCAAGTAAACACGCATCGACGTCATAGTCGAACGCTGATGTGTGTTTTACATTGAAAGCAATGAAACTCACTTGCCCACATTGTTAGACGCGTGTTTGGGTCCGAAACACGGATCCAAACACGCATCTAAAAACGGATCCAAAATTGGATCCAACACGCCGTGTGAACATCCCCTAACACGTACATTTTTCCTTGTGTCAGGACGGATCCGTCATCTGTTCAAAACAACGCAGTGTACACTGAGCCTAACCCTTTCACTGTCAGCTACATCTATTTATAATCTTAAAGGGATTGTCTCACTACAGGGATTGCTGCTTTTTATGTTAGATGCAAGAAAAAGTCACTTTGCAATATATGTCCATTAGCAGTGTCCTACCTATTCCTAGATAGTCCCATCTTGTATGGGATCTGCATCAAGCTTACCTAGGCTCTGTCTCTAGCTACAGCCTGTTTTGTCTCTCCAGGCTGCCAGCACTGGTTTGCTATAGTACAGACATGGCATCTACTGCAGCTAGTTAGAGCAGTAAACACGCCCTGAATCATGTGAAACCAAGAAAAGAGGACTGAGGTAAGATGAATCAATGTAGTGAGACTACCCCTTTAACGCACTTTGATTGTGTGCGACATATTTGTTCTGAATGATTTGCTATTACATCTGTATGTACTTTTTTTTTCTATCATGGTTATTTATATTTTATTTTGTTAGGGTATGTCCCCACGGCAAGGGTTTTCGGACGTTTTTTCCAACGGTTTGCGGTTTTAGGAAAACCGTCGGAAACCTGCAACAAACTCTCTCCCATAGACTTAATTGAAAACCTGCCCTGCAGTCCACATTGAAGGTTTTTTCTGCACGGGCGGTTTTTCAGATGCCGGCGGGGTCCGCCACAAACTATTGAACATGCATCATTCACTTCCGACGTTGCTAGGGACGGGAATATTAACATTGGAGTCAATGTAACAAGGCAGCCGGCGGTTTTTGGCGCAGTTTTTGATGCAGTTTTTGGGTGGTTTTCATTTTTTGCAAAAAAAAGTGAAGAAGAATCCCACCTAGTGGGTCGTTGTTTTTGTCAATGTCCAAATAACCGGCTGGGAAAACGGGACAAAAACAGTACCAAAACAGTCTAAAACCGAAAAACAGACGAAATCAGACCAGGTGGTTTTGTGGACAAAAAAGGGCACGTTTCCCATGGCATGGAACAATATGACCGGCCGGTTTTTTTGCCAGCCGGTATTTGTCCTGTTTTGCGGCCCGTCCCCACGGGCCGCGGGGTGAGGTGGGGGGTGGGGGACGGGCTTTTCTCCGCGATGAGAGGAGATGAGCCTCCCCCTCTCCCATTGGAAGCAACAGATTCAGTCCGGAAACCCGGATGGAAGAATGTGCTTGCTCAATGTTTTGGCGGGGGGACCGCCGGTGGCAAAGACCGCCGGACAGAAGACCGTGCTAGTGGGGACATGCGTTGCACGGGTTTTCCATAGAGCACAATTCATCGCTCATTTTCTGACGGTTTTTCAGCGCGGTCTGAAAAACTGCAAAAACCGGTGATAACACCGTACCGAAAAACATGCCTGGGGACTGCCCAAACAGTCCAAAATTCAGTCCCAAACAGGACAAAAATAACCACTTGAAATGAGCAGCAATAAAACAGAGATGTTTTGTCCTTTGCCCCTAGTGAACGCAACCCTTAGGGCATCATGATGCCCAACACTGCAACGGGTTTTCGGCCGGTTTTTCAGCGGTTGCGGTTTTTCTGACGCTGAAAAAAAAAACCGGCCCAAATGAGCCAGAATTGTGCTCTATGGAAAAACGTGCAAGCAGTCCCCACTGCAAGGGGGTTTTCGCTACCGTCTGTTTTGTCGCCGGTCGGACCGGCGGCAAAACATGAACATGCAACAATTTTCAGTCCGGTTTACGGTCGGATTTGTGCTGTTCAATGGGAGGAGGGGGAGGGCTGTTCTCACGCTCATTGCGGAGAAAAGCCGTCCCCCCCGCGGCCGTGAGGACGGCCGCAAAACCGGCCGGTATTTGTCCTGTGCCGTGTGAACGGCCCCTTAGGGCATGTCCGCACGGCAAGGGTTTTCGGACGGTTTTTCAGCCGATTTGCGGTTTTGCAGACCGCCTGAAAAACAGTCCGAAAATGAGCGCAATTGTGCTCTATGCAAAACCTGTGCAGCAGTCCCCATTGCACGGGTTTTCCGTCCGGCGGCAAAACATTGAGAAAGCACCATCTTCCGTCCGGTTTTCGGACGGAATCTGTGCTTCGCAATGGGAGGGTGGAGGGCTCCTCTCCGCTCATCGCGGAGAAAAGCCGTCCCCCCCCGCGGCCGTGGGGACGGGAGCAAAACAGGACAAATACCGGCCGGCAAACCAACCGGTATTTGTCCTATGCCGTGTGGATGCGCCCTTACTCTACATTGACTTCTGGTACTTTTCATGTATTTTTGCTCCGGGTTGTTTGCTGGCGTTTTAAGACCTTCCCATTTTCGTGTATATTTTATAAGCATCTTTTTTTTTTAATTGAAAAAAGTTTTATTGAAACGAAAAGAAAAAAACAGGAATGAATCATAAGGGCATGTCCCCACTGCACGGGTTTTCTGTCCGGCGGTTTTGCCGCCGGCGGTCCGGCCGCAAAACATTGTAGAAGCACAATCTTCCGTCCGGTTTTCGGACGAAATCTGTGCTTCTCAATGTGGAGGGGGAGGGCTCCCGTTTTTGGCCCTTTTTTTGCCGCAGTTTCAGATTACGCCTGTCCCATTCCATTGAACTGTACTATGATCTGCAGTGTTCTCGTGAAATATGGCGGATTATAGAATACGTTTTTTCACCTGATTTTTGGATTTGAAATCCGACCTCAGAAAATCCGAAATTTGTATACTACAGTTCGGATTTTCTATTAAGGTCTATGGGGATGATTTATTGAAGGATACAGTTGTACATAACCAAACAAGATGTAAGAGTTTCGCACAGTTTCAGTCACAACATAACATGACGGTATCGACTGAACCTCCGATTTTTTGATATTCTCCTTCCCCCTATCAGAACATCCCAGCCCCCCTTACACAAAGCCCAACTCTTAAAGGGGTTTTGCCACGATCTCATTTCATACCTCCTGCATCCAGCTCTTCAGCTCTGTGTGCTCAGAAAGGGGCGTGTGTGTTTGTTTGAATGCATATCATGTGACCAGCAGGATGACATCCCCAGGCCTTTCCTCTCTCTAGTGAAAGAAAGGTTGTTTTTTGTAAGCATTGTGAGTAGCTGAGAGGTAAAGTTTTTGCCTCCAGGCACAAGGGTCCTAGGTTCAAATCCCTGCAGGAACCAAACCTGTGGATTTTTTTTCTCTTTATCAATGCACAGACCTTATTGAGGTTTCTTTCTTTTTATTTATTTGCACTGTTTGACTAATTACTAATGAGTTCAGAGGACAGGAGTAGAGTGACAGCACCTGGGGTTTGAACACTCAGTAGCTGCCTGAGAGGGGAGGGGATGTCTGAGCATGTGCGGGCCAGGACTGAGCAGCTCTCAGCTCTGGTCGTAAAACCCCTGGAGACAAGCTGTAAACAATGGATCACTAAAGGAGCAGCTAAAAAAAAACGGTGATAATTTTTTTTAATAATAATGTAAAAATGGGGTTTTTTATTTAATTTTCAAACTTCCCCCGTCAATTTTACTTTATGGCAAAACCCCCTTTAACTTCCCCCATGTGCATGCTATGCCCTAAATTAATCACCTACGTAAAAATTCCCAAGTGTCCCTTTTGTTTTTCTGTCGATAATATTCGTATTTTAAAGGGGGTTTCTGGATATATTTTATCTCGGGGGGGTTTATTTTTTGGGAAAATAAAAAAACTTAAAATTTTTTTTTCAGAAAACCTTTGGACCCCTGTCTTTATTCCTTTCTGTTCCATTTTTTTTTTCCAAGTACAAGGCTTTTTCATGAACTCAAAACGCTCTGATAAAACGGGTGCAGAGTGGTTAAACCAGTGCCCTCAATTTGGTTTTTTTTTTAGCTGCTAGCAACACCACATGAACCCCTTTCAGAGTAACCAAATGATCGTCCCTCCCCTCTTTAGAATGCTCTTCCATGACAAAATGAAAGAAACAACCCTGCGGGTCAAAAGATATAGAACGTTCCGGGTTTCTTTTTTTAAAAGCGTTGAACCGGACTAAAAACCCAGAGATCACTGCGCATGACCACATACAGTGAAAAAGGTTTACTCCTTCTAGGTCACATTTCGGGCAAGCTTGTAGATATTCGGAGTTCCCGACTCCCCGATTAACATTAAAAGCGTATATCGCTCTATGGACCATCCTAAACAGCTTCCCTCCGCTGCTCACTAAGGGCGCGTTCCCACTGCACAGGACAAATACCGGCCGGTTTGCGGCGGTATTTGTCCCCGTTTTGCGCCCCTCCCCCCCGGCCCGATGGGGGGGAAATAGCCCCCCCCCCCCTCCCCTTGAGAAGCACATCTTCCCTCGGGAATCGGAGAAGATTTTGCTTTCAATGTTTTTGGCCGGGGCCCAAAAAACGTCCGAGCAAAAACCTTGCAGTGGGGGAAAGGTAAAATTGTTTGTTATTTAATTTGCAAATTTCCCCCGAATTTTTACTTTTATGGCAAAAAAAAACCCTTTAACTTTTCCCCTGTGCATGCTCGGCCCTTATTAATCACCTACGTCCAAATTCCCAAGTGTACCTTTTAGTTTTTCTGTCAGATAATATTCAGTATATTTGAATGGTTCTAGGATATATTTTATCTCTGGAGGTGTATATTGTTTGGAAATAAAAAACTTCAATTTTTTTCAGAAAACCTTTGGAGTCCCTGTCTTTATTCCTTTCTGTTTCCCATTTTTTCCCCAAAGAAAAGGTTGTTTCAGAACTCCAACAGCTCTGAAAAACGGGTGCAGATTGGAAACCCAGTGCTCAAAGCATTTTTTTAGCTGCTACAACCCCACATGAACCCCTTTAGGTAACCCAAATGCTTCCCTCCCCTTTTTAAAATGCTTTCCCAAATAGTGCTAAATTTTCGGGGGTTTTTTCGGCGGTCTGAAAAACCGAAAACCCCTGAAAAACCGGCCGAAAAAAATGCCGTGGGGACTGGCCTAACCACGCCTGTGACTAAGGTCATGCCCCTGAGAATCTTTGAGGCCAGATCTGCACGAAGGGGGCCCCCCACCTTTGAAAAAGTCTTTTCCAAAATCTCAGTTTTTTTTTGCGAAACCCTAAAATACATTCGACAGTGAACCCCTACTACCTCTCCTTTTGTAATTTCCCGAGAATTCCATTTACCTCCAGTATTGATCATTTCCCCCCCGCCTACAGAAACTTAATTTTTTTTGTATTGAAATAATTTTTTTTCCTTTTTTTTCCTATTTGCCATCTGAGTAGGGACCCATCTGAGGGTGATAAAATGTCTCCTAGACCTTCCCCCTTTTTTTCCCGATTTGGGAATAATTTATTTTCCCCTAGTAAAAAGGGGGCCCGGGGGGCCCTTATCTTTTTTTGGGGGTCCGGAAAACCCGTTTTTTATTTTTTAGCTTAGGGGCCCCCTTAGTCCCCAAAGGGGAAAAAATTTTCCCCCTGCCTTTGTTTTTTTGGGCATGGGAGACTAGAGGTGTGGCTTGATGTGATGTAATGATTGGGCATGGTTAGAGGCAAGGCCTGTTGTGATGTCATGTTTTGAGTGGGGGTGGTACATTGATTCCCCGGGGGCTCTACGTAATTTTTTAAAGATTGCCGGGGGAATATATCAAAACTTACCCACTTCAAAGTATGCACCAACATATTTTAATTAAAAATTTAAAAAAAATATATAAAATAGAATTAATGTTCACAACCGTGATCATAAACAATGGGGAAGACACACTTCTGTACCAAAGGTAACAACAGGGTCAAAAAAGTAATAGGGCTTGTTCACACGACGTTTTTGATCCTTCGTGTGAACAAGCCCATACAAGAAATAACGTGTTGTGTAGTGGAAGACAAAAGATAACAGTAACTAGTCATAAACACTTTTTTTTGGTAAATGTAGAGAGCATTGCTGATCTATATGAAATTATGAACACATAATACAGTGAAAAAACAACAACAGTGTATAAAGAAGAATAAAGTAAACCATGACGACTAAAGTAAAAGTAAAAAAAGTATAACCAAATTCAAAACCTGTGTAGTTTATATGTTCACACGTAGGACATGTATGTATTGACATTAACTTCAAGTTGTGATATTAGAATAATTGCCAAACATAGTATTTCCATAGAAAAGGTGTATGGGAAGATTCCCAAAGCGCGTTTCGTGCACCGAGCTTCTTCTGGGAAATCTTGCTAGGTATTGCTTTATTGCTTTATTTTTTTGCCCCAGGCTCCCTTTGGTTAGTTTGATCCTCATTTCTATGACGTGGTTAGACCTTTAAATACTCTTTTTATTTTAGTTATGCATTTTTTATTTCATGGTTTTACATTTCTTTTTTATTTGCATATAAGAAATGTGAAGTCTGCAGGCAGAAGACTTTGATCTACAGAGGGCGCCACACCATGGAGATTTTGGAGTCACACTATTACTTTGCTGAACAAACTACAAGGGTTGCAAAACCAGGTGGAGTTGCCTCTAAGCAAGCTGGGTGAAATTAATGGAGGATCTGCTTAACTACCAATTGTCCCTCTATGTTTGACCGAAATCCCCCTTTCCCATACCCCTTAAAAAATGGTTGTTCAGTGTGAATACAAATTAAATAGTGAGATACCCGTGCCAAACAAAGTAAAAAATAAAAAACTTATACTCACCTTCCTCCGCTGGTCCATTCCAGCATAGGGTCTCCCTAGTCTTCTGTTTCCCTTTCCTTTGCTTGGGCTGTTAAGAAAATCGCTCTGATAGAGCAAATGTTGCTAAAGGGAAATTTTGGAAAAGAAAAGTTTCAAGAAGCGTGCTCTCATATGTTGATATACTCCGATATAATCTTAAATTTTTATGACTCTGCTGTTATGTGTTGCAACAAAACCGGGTATAATGCGAAAACCCTTTTAAAGACCTCGTTCGTTCTGTGGTTGTCCTCCACACTACAAATCCCAACACTACAAATCCAGGCCCAAATTACCACATTCCCATTACACCGCAAACCTGCATTCATACAAGGGAATGTGCTGCTGACAAATTATACTTTTTATGCCCATGTAAAAGTTCTGATCAACGGTAAAGAATTGTTTTGTAAAGGGGGAAAGGAGGGGGATCAAGTTCGAAAGATGAAGGTCGGACTTTTCATAACTTGTTTAAAGGGGTTTTCCACACACATTGTTTTTATGTTAAAGACCTTGCAAAAAAAATATTTTTGCAATTTGCCCATTGCAGTATCCTACCTATTCTGAGATATCCCCTTTTTTATGGGCTGCATCAGCTCCTACAGGTCCTATAGTTTTCAACCTTTTTAAAATCTATCCTGAAGGCTGAAAAGAATGGTTCTTAGTACGACCTGGTTTTACTGCAGCCAGTGGAACCCATAAACCGCCCTAAATTTCAAAGTGAACCCAAAGAAAAAGGACTAGGTAAGTGCTCAATGTAGGAGACCCCCCCTTTAAGTTGGAGTTTTCCCTTTTTTGGTTTTTTGTTATTTTTTTTTTAAAAGGGAAAAATGGGAGTTTTTGGAAGGGAAACCTGTGCTATTTACAATGTATACTAACTATACTGGTCATGTTTTTTGTTTCCTATACTCGTGGTTTGTAAAAAAGTAAACATTTTTTCCAATAAAAAATTTTTGTTTGAAAAAAAAAATGTTTTTTTGTTTATTAGTTGTCTGAAATCTTAAAATGTTTTACTTAAAAAAAATGGTAGTTTGGGGCATCCAAATCCCCGCCCCCGATCAGAGGTCAGCCAAAATCGGGGGGTTTTGGTGACATTAAAGGGTTATCTACCATGCAGATTGATGGCATATTGATAGGATACGCCATCAATGTGTGATACTTGTGAGTCTCACTTCTGGGACCTGCACCTATCTCGAGAACGAGACCCAGAACAGAGATGTGGTTGGAACACTCCCATTGATTTCAGTGGGGGTTCCGAGTACAGCACTTGGAACTCCCATTGAAATCAATTGGACAGTTCCAACTACCTCTTTGAACAGGCACTTTCAGGTGCCTGTTCTTGAGACAAGTGTGGGTCCTAGAGGTCAGACCCACACCTATCACACATTGCATATTCTATCTATATGCCATCAATGTGTGTGCGGGAATACCCCTTTATTTTTTTATGTCCACTTTAAGACTCCTTCAAAAGTGACATTCACATTTCAGGTTCTCAGGGCTTGTCCCCAAGGCACCGGTTATTTGTCGTTTTTTCAGGTGGTTTGAGGTTTTACAAACCGTCTGAGAACCGAAATGCAACGCTCCCCCATAGACTTCAATGGAAAAAACCCCGGCAGTCCCCCCTGCCGGATTTTCCTCGGCGGTTTTTTAACCAAAGCGTACGAAAAATTTTGGCATGTTCATTCTTCCACCTGGGTTTTTGGGCAGAACTAAAATGTGGGTCGAAGGGGAAAAAGGGTTGAATCCCAAAATGCAGACAGAAGCCCCCCCCCTCGTGCCAGGAACGACCAAATACCCGGCCGGTAAAGCACCCCTTAAATGGACTGTGACATCCCGACATGCCTTTTAGTAAATAGTTGTATTCCTCATGAAATAACAATTGTGGGGTATCCTTCAGAGTCCTGAAACACAAATGCCTTTTTGTTTCCCCGTTTTTTTTGGAACGTTTTAGATTTTTAACGGATCCCCAAACGGGGTTAACTTGTGTTTTTTTTGATTAACTTTGAGTTAAATGGCAAAAGCGAAATTTTGCTTTCCCACGGGAATCGGATGCGCTTTTGAAGCTTCTTTACTTTTGGTTTTGCATCCGCCTTTAAAAATGCATGTCAATTTTTTGCGTTTTTTTTTCGTTTTAAGCCCAAGAGATAATGGAGTGTTTTGGATTTCCAAAAAACCCGCTCCACAATCCTGGGAAATCGCGCCTTTGCATCCTGAAACATGCGAAAAAAACGCATGGAAGGGGGCGGGATCGCTGGAGAGGTTTTTCAGGGAGCGGGAGCGCAGTGAGCAGACCGGGGCAGGAGGTGAGCAGGTGGGGCGGCCCGGGAAGCGGGGGAGCGCAGGTGTGCGGCGGGGCAGGGGGGTGAGGGGGGACGCGGCGGCAGGGGATCGCAGGTGTGCAAGCCCGGGGCGGGGCAGGGTGAGAAATAACCCTTAAAAGGGGGATATTTAATTCCAAGTTTGGTTTCGGTTTATGGGACCCCAATATACCCTCACATTTGGGTACATTGCAAAATACCCCCGTTCTCTTGAGTTGAAAAATCGTCGGGTTTTAATATTTTTTGTGGTTTTTCCTTTAATCTGTTTTTTTTGCCCAAAAAGGGTGTGTGTTTTTTCCAGTATTTTGCAAAATGCATAGCTTTAAAATTTAATGTGTATTTCTGCAAAAAAACACACCAAAAAAAGTCTTGCGCTTTACATATATTCCAATAGTAAATTTTCTGCCCTGCTCAGTGTTTTTTGCAACATGTTTCAAAAAACGACCATCAAATAAAATGAGCAGAAAAAAGACGTTCAGTGGAGACAACAGGACGTTTTTACTATACAAGTCTATGCAACCTGTTTTCAGTCGTTTTTGCAGTGTTTTTATAAAATGAAAAATGCTGAAAAAAACGGACGTTTTTGTCTGCAGTGGAGACAGAGCCTTAGGATTTGGTTTTCAGTGAGTTTTTTGTCCAATGCAGTGTAGATCAAGCCTAAGGCTATGTTCACACGGCTTAACTGCGGGGCGTAATTTCGCCCCGCAATTACGGCGTGTGGCCGGGGGCGGGGCGGGAGCGGGGGAGTGAGCGGGGGGCCGGCACTTCGCCGGCCCATAGAGAATCACTGCTAGCGGCGCGTATACGCCGCTAGAAAGTGACATGTCAATTATCTCCCCGCCCAGCGGCTTCGCTGAGCAGGGAGAGGAGACGTAATCCATAGTTCTCTATGAGAACTGTGAATTACCGAAATGAATGGGCCGTTTTCGGCCTGTAATTGGCGCACTCCGGCGCGTAATTACGGACAGAAATACGGCCCATTTTAAGCCGTGTGAACATGGCCTAATTGTAATGGACCTGTACCCCTCCCACCCCCCATAGTGAGCTTGCACCATTGTCAGTTTCCTTTTTCATTCCTATTATTCCTGCTCGTGGTTTTACCTCCCTACAACACAGTAAGCTGCACCAATCTTCATGAATATACAGTCCACCAAGCAATGACGTCACGGAGGCTGCCTGATGCTTTTCTTGACTTTTAGCTGCCCCCGATGTAGTGGAAGCATGTTGTCATTTGTTCCTATTGAACTTTTAAGTCACCTATTTAGCAGCCGCCCCGACAGTGGTTAGCCACGGAAATATCTCAGGAATGTCATAATGAAAGAATAAGAATGCAGGTTTTACAAAAATCTGCCAAACACAACTAAACCATAGTACCTGTAGCTTAACACTCTCTGGTAAGCTAGCCATACGTAGCCTGCTTATAGGAAGAGGTCAATCAATACCCTTACCTACAAAGAGTGTCAAAAGTTATCAAGACTACTCTTCTGTGTTGGGGGTCTACAGTAAAGAAGGAGCCTCAAAATGGCTCCTCTACTGGTGACGGTTCTTGTCCTCGGCCCCCTACATCTTTGGACAGGGAGGTCCACAGCTGGTTGCCCTCTACTTGTTAAAGAGAAAAGCCATATGACCCCATGGTTTATTTTGGTTCACCTATTTGCTAATGTAACTGTGATTATGAAGAGGGTTAGACATGTGGAGTCATGTAGTTCATAGTCAATGGAGATTAGGTCCGCCTCAGCTGGTCCCATTCAGTAGGGTTTTGGCTCAGCAGGGCCTCTTAGCAGCTGCAAGACAACTCTTAGAAATGTATAGCTTTGGTCACAAGGCCCTAGTTGACATGTCACCAGAGACTTAGGCACCATGTTGTCACGGTATGTCCTTCTTTGGTCCTGCTTTTGTGTCCACCTCACCACCCACCAGAAGAATTACAATGAAAGACTTGGCTTTTCCATCACGAAAATCTCTCTACAATGACGATACATTCTTTACAGCACAGAAAGAGTCTAAACCTGTTGGCAGAGAGGGCAAATGCTCTTTGGACTTTACCATATTGTAGATCTTGGAGGCCATTGCTCCTCACACTTCCTGATGACTTAGCCAAGAAAAGTTGGGCAGGCGGACATGCAGGTCTAAAGAAGTTTCTTGCATTGCTCACTTGCTATACATTATTACCATAAGTTTCAGCAGATTGGGCCTCATGCACGTCCTGATTACTCTCCTACCTTCGATTGGATAGGACATAAATTGGCATCAAGGTCCCAGATAGCCTCCATTACATGTTGAACAGGGACTTTCACCAAACTTAAAGTGGTTGTTTGACAATGTGTGATAGGTGTGAGTTCCTCCTCTGGGACTGACTCTTATCTCGAGAACGAGCCCCCAAACCTTGTTTTGAGTGGAGAGGTTGTTGGAACTCGCAAAGGTGGCCGGAGTGGCGCCAATCTTTACTTGGAACTCCCATTGATTTCAATAGGAAAATCCTAACCACTTCTCCTTTCAAAACTGAAGTTTTGGAGCTCATTCCCAATGTTTGACCCACACGTATCACACATATCCTATAAGTATGCCATCTATGCGTATGGTGGAACCACCCCTTTATTTGGGTCCTTTAAGCAGCACCTGTGTACATGTGGCATTAGTAGATATCCATCAATCCTACTGTTAATGAAACATTAGGAGTCCAGTGAGTGGGGCTACTGAGTGTCCATATAAGCATTTATCCAGAGAGCTGGCAACCACTGATTAGCTCCACCCACAGGACTCCTAAGCCCAGAATGAGAATAGATTTACATGAACAAATGACAGGTTTTACTATAACGTTTCTAACAAAACTAAATGTCAATCTGCTCAGCTCCTCCTGCTCCATAACCTCCTGCCTACAAATAAGACCTTATATACAATGCAACGAGTTCCCTTTAATTAAACCCATTGGCCCTAAAATAATGAATTACTGTTTCCAGGCAGCCGAGGACACTATTGGAAATGTAATAAAATAAAGCTTATTTATGGTCACTATTAATGACCAATTTATCTCAGACACAACTAGCCCTAATACAAGGGGATCCTTTAGTATTACGTAAACACTTGCTAGTAATGAATGCACTCATTACAATAATACTAAAAACACCGTCCACCCGAGCTATACTAACAATTAGAGTAATTTTCTGCATTTACAAAATATGGCTGGGTTCACTCTACGTTATTGCCTATGTTGCATGTATCTGTTGGGGTATCTGTAAAAAAGGTACCCCGACAAATAGCGTGACGTAGCTGTGGTGGCACCATAGGGGTGAATAGAGCAAATGTACTACTATGAGGACCAG
Source organism: Phyllomedusa bahiana (assembly GCA_025379985.1). Lineage (NCBI taxonomy): Eukaryota > Metazoa > Chordata > Amphibia > Anura > Hylidae > Phyllomedusa > Phyllomedusa bahiana. The sequence goes on from JAODAL010005859.1 coordinate 127,949, forward strand.
GTTTGCGTCATTTGTTGGTGGTACACGCTGTAACTATATAACATAGATTTGTATGTTATAACTATATAATATAGTAGAACATTAATAATATATATTATACAGTGTGTTATTACAGAGCGGATATCTATATACATAATATACTGTTAATGTTCTACTATATTATGTAGTTAGAACATACAAATCTATGTTATATAGTTACAGCATGGTGATACATATATGTTATAGTAGTATATTAATAATGTGTATACAGATAGAAATATATGTAATATATAGATATCCTATGCAAAAACACACTATATATACACATTTTATGTTCCACTATATTAAAAGATATTATATAGTCATAATATACAAATCTATGTTATATTGTCACAGCATGGTGATACATTATGTTACACTAGATCATAGTGTATATATAAATATATATGTCATATATAGATATCATATGCAAGAACACACTGTATATATATATATATATAAATATATATATATATATATATATTAATATATATATATAAATATATATATATATAATTTTTTAAGCACCACTGATTCCAGAGCACTGTACATTCGGGTGGGGTTACATACATAACATGTCAAAGTGCAATGGTGACAATAAATGACTAACAACTGGTACTAAGGGAGAGAGGAGCCTGCCCACAAAGGCTTACAATCTACAAGGGAGGGGGAAAGATGCAGAAGCTGAGGGGCAGACATGTTTGTGGGGTGGTGTTGGGGTGGCAGGGTTATTTTGGGTTGTAGGTTATCCTGAAGAAATGGATTTTCAGGTTGGTTTTGAAGCTGGTGAAGGTGGCAGAGAGTCTGATGGGTCGGGGGAGTGAGTTCCAGAGTGTGGGGGAAGCACGAGAGAAGTCTTGGTTATCATAGTAATATTTTGATAGTCTGTATTTAAATATATATATACATACAGTGGGGAAAAAAGTATTTAGTCAGCCACCAACTGTGCAAGTTACACAGTTACATAGTTTGCAAGGCCGAAAAAAGACAAGATATCTATCCAGTTCAGCCCATTTTGCTAAAGTATTGCTAAAGTGTTGATCCAGAGGAAGGCACTTAAAGGTGTTGTCTCACTACAAGGATTGCTGCTTTTTATGTTAAAGATCTTGCAAAAACAAGTCACTTTGTAATATGTGTCTATTAACAGTGTCCTACCTATTCCTAAATATCTACTCTTGTATGGGCTGCATCAGCTCCTCAGGTCACTATAGCTACAGACCTGTTCAATCTCTCCTGATAGGCTGTCAGCACTGGTTGCTATAGCTACAGACCTGTTCAATCTCTCCTGATAGGCTGCCAGCACTGGTCACTATAGCTACAGACCTGGCTTCTACTGCAACCTAGTAGAAGCCAGTAAACCCACCCCTGAATTCAGAATGAAACCAAGAAAACAGGACTGAGGTAAAATTAATCAATGTAGTGAGACAACCCCTTTAAAAAGATGAGAGAGGCCTGTAATTGACATCATAGGTCGACCTCAACTATGAGAGACAAAATGAGAAAACAAATCCCGAAAATCACATTGAATTTAAAAGATTGAAAATAATTTAGTTGCAAATTATGGTGGAAAATAAGTATTTTGTCACCTACAAACAAGCAAGATTTCTGGCTCTCACAGACCTGTAACAGCTTCTTTAAGAGGCTCCTCTGTCCTCCACTCATTACCTGTAGTATGGCTCCTGTTTGAACTTGTTATCAGTATAAAAAACACCTGTGCACAACCTCAAATAGTCACACTCCAAACTCCACTATGGCGAAGACCAAAGAGCTGTCGGAGGATACCGGAAACAACATTGTAGCCCAGTATATATATATATATATATATATATACATATATATATATATATATATATACACATATATATATACTGTATGCATATATATTTATATATTTATGTGTGTGCGTGTGTATATATATATATATATATATATATATAACACACACATATACACACACATGTATACACACATATATACACACACACATACATACGTACAGCATATATATATATATATAAAATATAATATATATTTATTGCTATGATATACATATATATCACCTTCTGTGAGTATAGAACATAGATTTGTATGCTATAATCATATGATATCTTATAATATAGTGGAACACAAATAGTGTGCATTATACAGTGTGTTATTCTATAGGATATCTATATATCACATACACTAATTTTTTGGGTACTGGCTCCTTTAAGAGGCAAATATACCGTAACCTAGTCTCCGCTCCCTTAGTTTGATTGACAGCCTGTCGTCCTGGAAACAATGCGATTGAACTGCGCAGGCGCATCACTTTCACTTTATCTTGTCTGGGCCAGGCTAATGTACCGATGACAGAGCGCATCGATGTGAATGCCTACAGTGCTAATCAGCTTTATGATTGCAAATCAGAGTCCCTGAGTGTGGGAGACTCCGGAGTCCCCGGGGCTGGGCTGGAAATGGGCGATCTGCACTGAGCGGAGAGTTGGAGGTAGGAATACGGTACTGGGTAGAGTGGGTGAGTGGGCAGCTGCTGGGAGTCTGGCTGTGCAGCTGGGGACTGGCAGGGCTGGCATGGATGGGTGGTGTGTGTTTTGTGCATGGATCTGGGGGAGCACACGTACTGTCAGGAGCTGCACCCTGATCATAGTGGTAGAACATTGCATGTATAGATCGTTGCATATGTGCATTCCCTGCTGCCATACATTACTGTGCAAATAACAGGGTGCAGAAATGGGAATTTTGCAAAACCTCTCTTATTTAAAGGCGCAGGATCTTTACCCTCCTCAGTAAGCGGGTGATGCTCTTTTGCATAGGTCCAGCACACAGCATTAGAAGGCTGTATCCCTACGTACACCCTTAACTCATCTAAAAAAGCAACTTTGTGATTAGTCTTGATTGAAAAAAAAAAATCAATGATGTGTGTGCGCAGCTCCTATGCAGACCTATGTGTCTCCACGGTGACAGACCACAAACAGATTCTGTGTGGTCTCCTGTCTTACCCCTGTGTAGTTCAGAATGGGGAATGTCTGCAGGATGGGATTGCACAGGGTTTGTTTGCAGTCTGGAGAGACACATAGAGCTGTGTGTGCAAATCGGCTGGATATTTTGCATTTACATAGGAGTATAGTTGCCAAAGTTTACATCACCTGTAGGCGCCGGGATATGGAAGCTGTGGGGATGCTGTGCAATTGTTGGACATGTGACGGAGGCGGCCGATGACATCAGCGCTGACCCATTCCTCATTGGTAAACCAGCGATATCAGTGAGGAGTCGATTGATTACCATGAGATATGTCACCAGCCATGTACTCAGTGCTGTGCCGCCGGGACATGAGCTTGGCCGATCCTGGATAGGTGTCAGGCCAGTGGCCCTGGTGTGAGGTAGGGTGTAATCCCTCCAGATCTCCTGGATAAATGCCCACTGTCCCTGGTGGAGCGGGGAAAATGAATGTTACATGGAGGCCACTGAAACCAGTATGTGGAGGCTTATATAGAAGATTTTCTGTTAGACTCCCCCTTTAATGCATCTCCTATATAGACATACATGTGTCTGCCAGCTTCACCAGTCGGCTGTTTGTTGTCATTGCTGGTTCCACTTTTTTGACTCCCACCACTATTTGTGCCTTTGCATAGAGCTGTTTTGCTATCCACCGGCATCTCCCCCTTTTTCCATTTTCTCTCTCCAATTTCCTCTTTTCTGCTGCCCCTCGGCCCCCTCTTCTCTGTTTACTCCCACTGCCCCCGGTGGTCCCTCTTTTTCGGCTTTCTCTACCTAATTTTCCCTCTTTTTACTTTCCCACCAAACCCCCCCTTTTTCACTTTTCGCAACTGTTACCCCCTTTTTCCCCCCATTTTCTCTGTCCAGTTTCCCCTCTTTCGGCTTTCTCCACTGACGTACCCCTTTTCCGCTTTCTCTGTCCAATTTCCCCCCTTTTCAGTTTCTGCAACGACGCCCCCTTTATTAATTTTCTCTATCTAATTTCCCCTTCTGCTTTCTCTCCTGCCCCCTCTTTTCTGTTTACCACCAATGCCCCCTGTTTTCTGCTTTCTCCACTGACTTTCCCTCTTTTCCACTTTCTCCATCCAATTGCCCCCCTTTCGCTTTTTCCACCAACTCCCCTTTTTTTCAGTTTTCTCAACCATAACCCCCTTTTTGTTCTATTTTCTCTGTCCAGGTTCCCCGCTTTCCACTTTCTCCACCAACGCCCCCTTTTTTTTGCTTTCTTTATATAATTTCCCCTCTTTCCGACTTCTCCGCTGACGCCCCCTTTTTTCTTCTTTCTTCACTGACGTCCCCCTTTTTACATTTTCTCTATCCAATCTCCCCTCTTTTCCCTTTTTCCCTTTTTCCCTTTTTTTCAGTTTTTCTCAAAAGACGCCCCCTTTTTTCCATTTTCTTTGTCCAATTTCCCCTCTTCCTGCCTTCTTCACCGACGCCGCTCTGTTTTCCCGCTTTCCCACCGACGTCCCCCATTTTTTCAGTTTTCTCTATCCAATTTCCCCTCCTTCCGCTTTCTCTACTGGTGCCCCCTTCTTTCTGCTTTCTCCATGACGCCCCCCATTTTTTGCTCTCTTTATCCAATTTCCCTTCTTTTAGCTTTCTTCCCTGATGATCCCCTTTTTTTTTTTTGCTTTCTCCACCGATGCCCCCATTTCTTTGCTTCCCTCACCCCCTTTTCACTACAGTCCCCTCCACTGTAGCACAGCCACCCCGCTGTCAGCCCCCTCCCCGATCCTCTGTTATTTTTGCTGTGAGCACCCACATCACTTTCGTTCCCACACTCGGTCCCCCTCCCATGTTCGGTTGCCCCCCATCCTGCTGTCAGTGCCTACACTCCTTACCCTCCTACCACAGGCCCCTACAGTACTCCCTGCTTTTCATTTGGCTTCAGGACTCCACATAAATGACTAAACTTCCTAACTGAAGCAGGGAGCAGCTGTCCGTCTATACGTAGTCATGTGTCAGACTGAAAACACAGCAGCCATGGTGCGTGAGCGCTAATATCAATACCGCCCCGGTGCGTGAGCGCTCAGATCAATACCGCCCCGGTGCGTTATCCCTGCTATAGATACAGCCCCGGTGCGAGAGCGCTGAGATCAATACCGCCCCGGTGCGTGAGCGCTGATATCAATACCGCCCCGGTGCGTGAGCACTGATATCAATACCGCCCCGGTGCGTGAGCGCTGATATCAATACCGCCCCGGTGCGTGAGCGCTGATGTCAATACCGCCCCGGTGCGTGAGCGCTGATCTCAATACCGCCCCGGTGCGTGAGCGCTGATGTCAATACCGCCCCGGTGCGTGAGCGCTGATGTCAATACCGCCCCGGTGCGTGAGCGCTGATGTCAATACCGCCCCGGTGCGTGAGCGCTGATGTCAATACCGCCCCGGTGCGTGAGCGCAGATATCAATACCGCCCCGGTGCGTGAGCACTGATGTCAATACCGCCCCGGTGCGGGAGCGCTGATGTCAATACCGCCCCGGTGCGGAGCGCTGATGTCAATACCGCCCCGGTGCGGGAGCGCTGATGTCAATACCGCCCCGGTGCGGGAGCGCTGATGTCAATACCGCCCCGGTGCATGGTGATGAGATCTTATATGGGAGCAGCTTGTCCCTCTGAAGATTATGTGCACTGTTCTGTCACTTCGGTTCTGGCATCTGAATGAGGCGGACGCTATTTAAAGGCGCGCTGTGGTTTTTTGTGGCTTTTCTTAGTGTGCGCTCTTCGCACCTGTGGGATCTATAATCTGCCGGATCAGTAGACACTTGTGGTTTTTTTCGTCAAGAGAAAAAAAAAATCTGGTTCCTTTTTTTTTTTTTTTTTTTCTTTCTCCAAAAATAACATCTGTTTCTTCAATTCTAAATTTTCACTTTCTTCTTTCCTCAAAATACACATTCTGCAGTTTACATTTGCAGCTGGAGGACCCCAGCAGACCCGCGGTATAGCGGGAGGGCTGCACAGTCCTACTACCGGTATCATGTTGCTTCCCTCAGGACCTGAAGTGTTAAATGGCTGAGTGGTTCAGAGATCAGTGACCGGGATGAGGTATATTTGGTCACCTCTATGTATATCTCTGGATTTTGCTTGTTGCTGTGAGACGTGAGGTCAACCTCTCCGGCCATCTGTCTTTGTATCCCAGAGGATGACAGACATAGAGGAAAAGTGAGGATTGACGAGAGCTGGATTCATGGAAGAGGTTATGATCACCGCTCAACACGCAAAGGAATAACCTGCATAGAGAAGTTGATTAAAGGGGTCGTCTCACTACAAGGATTGCTGCTTTTTATGTTAAAGATCTTGCAAAAACAAGTCACTTTGCAATATGTTTCCATTAACAGTGTCCTACCTATTCCTAGATATCCCCTCTTGTATGGGCTGCATCAGCTCCTCAGGTCGCTATAGCTACAGACCTGTTCGATCTCTCCTGATAGGCTGCCAGCACTGGTCGCTATAGCTACAGACCTGTTCAATCTCTCCTGATAAGCTGCCAGCACTGGTTACTATAGCTAAAGACCTGGTTTCTACTGCAGCCTAGTGGAAGCCAGTAAACACACCCCTGAATTCAAAATGAAACCAAGAAAACAGGACGAATCAATGTAGTGAGACAACCTCTTTAACTCTGTAAATGCATTGACATTCCACTAATCTGGAATCAGGTGAGCCGCCTGCTAAACTGCCATGTGGTAAAAATTGCTACCTTGCTGGATAAGCAGAAGCAGCGTAGAGACCAGCAGAGGCTCCTGATGAGGTACAACATGATGGTCATTGGGAGTGAAGGATGGGAAGAATGGCTGTGAGTAGATATATATATATATTATCTGTCGCCCCATGGGAACGTCCAATATTTCAGAATATCTGATAATCTGATGCCGCAATAACCCGCAGCATGGCACATTACCAGACTATTACTAACAATATACTGCATTTATCTTGAATTACATTATACACAAGCAAGTCACATTATTATGACCACCAGCTAGTATCCACCGTGTGCAGCACAGTCAGCAGTTAGATGTGCTCGGGGTGAGTCAATAAGGTCCCGGTAGGTTGTCATAGGTATTCGGAGCCGCCTGCATCTCACAGCTGCTGGAGGATCCATAGAGCCAACACCACCATCCAGGGGCCCCACAGCTGCTGGAGGGTCCATAGAGCCAACACAACCATCCAGGGGCACCACAGATGCTGGAGGGGTCATAGAGCCAACACTACCATCCAGGGGCCCCACAACTGCTGGAGGGTCCATAGAGCCAACACCACCATCCAGGGACTCCCACAGCTGCTGGAGGGTCCATAGAGCCAACACCACCATCCAGGGGCTCCCACAGCTGCTGGAGGGTCCATAGAGCCAACACCACCATCCAGGGGCTCCACAGCTGCTGGAGGAGCCATAGAGCCAACACCACCATCCAGGGGCCCCACAACTGCTGGAGGGTCCATAGAGCCAACACCACCATCCAGGGGCCCCACAACTGCTGGAGGGTCCATAGAGCCAACACCACCATCCAGGGGCCCCACAGCTGCTGGAGGGTCCATAGAGCCAACACCACCATCCAGGGGCTCCCACAGCTGCTGGAGGGTCCATAGAGCCAACACCACCATCCAGGGGCCCCACAACTGCTGGAGGGTCCATAGAGCCAACACCACCATCCAGGGGCTCCCACAGCTGCTGGAGGGTTCATAGAGCCAACACCACCATCCAGGGGCTCCCACAGCTGCTGGAGGAGCCATAGAGCCAACACCACCATCCAGGGGATCCCACAGCTGCTGGAGGGACCATAGAGCCAACACCACCATCCAGGGGCTCCACAGATGCTGGAGGTGCCCTAGAGCCAACACGAACATCCAGGGGCAGCCACAGCTGAGGGAGGGGACAAAGAGCCAACACCACCATCCAGGTGCCCCTCAGCTGCTGGAGGGTCCATAGAGCCAACACCACCATCCAGGGGCCCCCACAGCTGCTGGAGGAGCCATAGAGCCAACACCACAATCCAGGGGCTCCACAGATGCTGGAGGAGCCATAGAGCCAACACCACCATCCAGGGGCTCAATTCGGTTCTAGTCTGGGGAATTAGAAGTTTTGGTTCACCAGTTTGTGTTCTTCCAGCAATGGTTGCAGGATATTTGTTTACTGTTGTTTCTCACCCGACACACCAGCGTCCATCTATTTGAATCAGAAAACTTGACGCATCACCCGTTGCCAATCGGCAGAGGCTCCTGATGAGGTACAGCATGATGGTCATTGGTAATGAAAGATGAGAAGAATGGCTGTGAGTAGATCTATCGCTCCATGGGAACTTCCAATATTTCTGATAATCTGATGCCGCAATAACGTGCATCATGCCAGATTATCAGAATATTACTAACAATATGCTGAATTTATCTTGAATTACATTATACACAAGCAAGTCACATTATTATGACCACCAGCTAGTATCCACCGTGTGCAGCACAGTCAGCAGTTAGACGGGCTGTGAGTGACTCAATAAGGTCCTGGTAGGTTGTCACAGGTATCAGGAGCCAATTGCATCCTACACCTGCTGGAGCGACCACCACTATCCAGGGGCTCAGTTGGGTCCAAGTCTGGGGAATTAGAAGTCTTGGTCCACCAGCTTGTGTTCTTCCAGCAATGGTTGCAGGGTGTTTGTTCTCTGATGTTTCTCACCTGACACGTCAACGTCCATCTGTTCGATGAAGCAGAAAACTTGACGCATCAAAGAAGGCAACCCATTGCCAATCAATGTAATCTTTTTCTGCTGATGCAGCTTGGATAGCAGAGGTGCAGAGACATCCATCTGCCCTGGGGTCCCATATGCAGACGGGTTCAAGGAACTGTTGCCCCCTCTTTCATTCTGGCGGTGAGATTCTCCACTGTAGCATGTTGCTCTGCCCTTGTGCACCTTTGAAGCTGACGTTCACCTCTCACATCACTTGGTGCTCCGCAGTTTCCACATCACTTATTCGCCATGGCGCCATTTGTCCACTCGCGATTCACTTTCACCCCAGCAGCCGCCTCAAACTGCGCAGTTTCAGGAATACCGCCACCCATGGCTTGAAAGCCAATCCCCTTTTTCTAATAAATCTTCCCTTTTGCCAATGACAGTAGTGAGGGATATGTGTGCAGACAGCCTATCAAACTCGTCGTATGCTCACCAAGCCGGCGCACCACACTGGACTTCCTTGGTTTGCTACACGCTGCCAACGTCGAAAGTGGTCACAATAATATGGCTGTGTATATTTAGGCCAAAGTTAAATTCAGATAAGTGCTTGCTGCCACTGGATCACCTGCAATCTGTAGGACAACCTGGCAGCAAGTGTTTAATATTTATTTTGCAGCGCTCCCGAAGGAAATGAGAAGTATTACACAGCCTGGGTGGGATTTTTCTGGTGTCCACATAGTTTTTCCCATGTAAAATAAAATACTCAGCTTAATATTGTGCAGGTTTTCTACTTCCACTAAATCCGCTGTGACCTGTTGATCCCTGGACTCCGTGCAGCCTCTGATGGTGTCTTGGGGTATCTGGCGCCAAGTCGTTGTGGCCTCTATTGATTGAGCGACTGTAGGATACGATGGAAAAACAATTGAATTGAGATCTGGAGACAAATCCTAACGTCTTCTAACATGAATACATTGCTAAAATAATTGCTGTGAGGGGGAGGGGAAGCGTCGCTGTCTCCAATCTCCAGCAATTATATCCCACCCCATCCTTAAATTTAGGATCCCCTCCAGCCTTGGCTGCATCTCTGATCAGTACCTAATGGTTGTATGTATATATAATGATGTCACCCGCTGCTGATGCCATCACTCTAATTGCCTCCACCCTACACGTGATGATGGCCTTTTCCGATTGTCTATTTGGCCCCTATATGGAGTTTCCATTGGGAAATTCTCAATTAGAGCCCCCCCCCCCCACCCCCGCCACTGCAGTAGTTCCAAAAACGTCATGTTGTAATTGGATTTTGCCTCCTATCCTGGGTAAGGTTTGCATTTTTTGCCTTAGTTCTGTCTATAAATATCCTGACCAGAGTGGCTTGTTGTAGCCTCAGTAAACCCCATACACACTAAGGCTATGTTTACACGGCTGATTTTGAAGCGGTTTTCGGAGCGTTTCCGCTCCCAAAACCAGGGCTGTGGAGTCGGCAAGCCGAAGCCCCGACTCCTCAATTTCCCAAACCTCCGACTCCGACTCCCTCATACACGGCGCATGTTTAAGTGATAACTTTACTGTAGTAAAATGGTCCCATCAGGCTATTTATCACCTTATGATGCAATAAACAAGCTATTTAGGTAGAACAGACACCGACAAGCAAAAGGGTAACAATGTTTTGATCTTTTGGGTGGAGTTGGAGAAAAAGCTGTATTTGTATCAAAGTGCAGTCTGCACCAACATTGGGAATGTGTAGAGGAGACCTGGGATCAGATTTTGGTCAAGATATACTTGAATCTGATCCAGAGCCCAGAAGGATTCAGGCAGTATTGAAAACCAAAGGTGGATTTCCCAAATACTAACAAAATAATAAAAATTTACATTTTGATTTTTAGGAGCAAAACAGTAACAATGCAGTTACAGGAAAGAATCTGCAGAACTAAGCAGATGCTAAATACTTGCAAGTCAAATTTATGTATAAGATAGGTAAGATGACTGTATATAAAATTACAGTAGCCTCATGTACAAAGCTGTAGTGAATGGTGAAAGATGGAGCCTGAAAGTCACAAGTTCAAAACAATGTTACCATTTTGCTTGTCAGTGTAAAATATATTTATTGGATATGACTTTAGGACACAAAAAAAATTGTAAATATGCAAAACACTGCAGGAACATTTGTGGAGTCTGTGAATTTGTTCTGAGAAATAGTATTGGCTCCATCAGATCCTGCATACATGACCTCACATCTGATCTCATTATTTCCAGGCTAGAGAACGGCCTCTCTACACCAACTTGGGTTGGGAGCAAAGCGGTGACCACAGGGGCAACATCTCTAAGGCTAGGTTCAGGCGTAATTGCGGGACGTAATTACGCCCCGCAATTACGCCGTGTGGCCGGGGGAGGGAGCGGGGGGCCGGCACCTCGCCGGCCCATAGACATTCAATACCAGTGGCGCGTATACGCCGCTAGTAATTCACATGTCCCTGATCTCCCCGCCCGACGGATTCGCTGAGCAGGGAGGGGAGACATAATCATAGTTCTCTATGAGAACTGTGGATTACCGTAATGACTGGGACGTATTCAGCCCGTAATTTGCGCACTCCGGCGCGTAATTACGGACTGATATACGTCCAGTTTTAAACCGTGTGAACATGCCAAAATGTCAGG